>CAUYSK010031057.1:0-25641 GCA_963575035.1 Avahi laniger
TTTGAGACCAGCCTGAGCAAGAGCAAGACCCCATCTCTACCAAAAATAGAAAAGAAATTAACTGGACAGCTAAAAATATATAGAAAAAATTAGCTGGGCATGGTGGCGCATGCCTGTAGTCCCAGCTACTTGGGAGGCTGATGCAGTAGGATTGCTTGAGCACAGGAGTCTGAGGTTGCCGTGAGCTAGGCTGACGCCACGGCACTCACTCCAGCCAGGGCAACAAAGTGAGACTCTGTCTCAAAAAAAAAAAAATCTGTTTTCTTCCTTCATATATATATATATATATACACACACATATATACATATATAATTTACCATTTTTACGTGTATAGATCAGTGGTAATAAATACATTTATGTTTCTTTCCCCTTCCACCTCTCCTCCCACCCCCAGTATTTCGTTTTTTATAGATAAAATTTAAATAAATGTTTAGAATAGTGACACAAATCATTATTTTCTCTTTAAATCACCTTATCTAAAAAGTTTTCACTTATTTATGCAGTAACTTTAAAAAGAACACTGATTAGATTAATTTTTACGAGAATGGCCATCTCTTCTATTTTATTTATTTATTTACTTACTTATTTACTATTACCAAAAGTTTATTTTATAGAGCCAACTGCATGTCATTCCTTTTTTAAAAAATCATATAATCTTTATTTCTAAGACACCAACAGAGATACTGAAAATTCTTATAGGCAGTAAGTATTATTAACTCTTTAAATGGCATTTTTAAAAAATACATGTTTCTCTATATTATGAGTCCTTTTTTTTTTTTTTTACCTCAAATAATTTTATATCCAGATTCCGTTTTGTAATCTCTTCATTCAGACTTGGATTACTTCTTCCTGGTGGCATAAATTTTGGTTTCTTGAAGGAATTACCCTGCAACTGACTTGGTGCTGCAGATCGTCTCATATTCAGCAGCAGTGACCTGAAAAATACCCAGAACAGAAATCATCCATGAGTATGATTAGAATCATCCCCAAATATAAAAATAGCTCATCACTACAACCATTACGTATTTTAAAAGGTAAGAGGGGTGAGGTGGTACACACTGCTAGTTTCAGGTACTTTGGAGGCTGAGGTGGGAAGATCCCTTGAGGCTAGACATTCAAGATCAGCCTGGGCAACACTGCAAGACCCTGTCTCAAAAAATTTTTTAAATTTTAAAAAATTAAAAGGTAAGAGAATAAGCCTGTAATAAGCCTTAGAAAAATTTAACAGCTAGTAAGATTCTATTTTTCAAGGACTATTGAAAAGAATTTAAGATTTAAATATGAATTGTATAAACATGAGCATGTTTTGTCAATTTTGATAATATTATAGATTAATCATATTATCTTTAAAACAATTTAAATAAAAATTTCAAAATCTAAGGAAATACAGCTCTCTGGGAGGCCGAGGCGGGCGGATTGTTTGAGATCAGGAGTTCGAGACCAGCCTGAGCAAGAGCGAGATCCCGTCTCTATTAAAATTAGAAAGAAATTAATTGGACAACTAAAAATATATAGAAAAAATTAGCCGGGCATGGTGGCGCATGCCTGTAGTCCCAGCTACTCGGGAGGCTGATGCAGGAGGATCGCTTGAGTCCAGAAGTTTGAGGTTGCTGTGAGCTAGGATGATGCCACGGCACTCTAGCCCGGGCAACACAGTGAGACTCTGTCTCAAAAAAAAAAAAATCTAAAGAAATACAATTTACATACAAATATCCAGTATGTTGCCTTTTTTTTCTATTCCATTAATCCATAAATCACATAAGGGTAGTAATCATGCTTTAACCACAATGCCAGACACATTACAATCACTAACAAATATTAATGAACGAAATCCTAACAATTTAAAGCTGGTCCCCAATCCCCGGGCCTCAGGGTCTGCCAGGAACCAGGCAGCAAAGCAGGAGGTGAGTGGCAAGCCAGCAAGGCCCCACCTACACCCACAGCCACTCCTCATCTCTCACATCACCGCCAGAGCCCCATCCACCATCAGATCAGCAGTGGCATCAGACCTTCACAGGAGCTTGAACCCCAATGCAAATTGTGCATGGGAGGGATCCAGGTTGTGTGCTCCCCATGATAATCCAACGCCTGATGATCTGAGGTGAAGTCAAGGCAGCACCACCCCCCACTACACCACTCTGTGGAAAAACTGTCTTCCACGAAACCAGTCCCTATTGTCAAAAAGATTGGGGTCCGCTGATTTTTAAAGGATACATTTATAATTCAATTTCTTATTACTACTCTCTTTCCTTTTTTTTATTTATTTTTTTTTGAGACAGAGTCTCACTCTACTGCCCTGAGTAGAGTGCCGTCAGCCTAGCTCACAGCAACCTCAAACTCCTGGGCTCAAGCGATCCTTCTGCCTCAGCCTCCGGAGTAGCTGGGATTACAGGCATGCGCCACCATGCCCGGCTAATTTTTTTTTTCTATATATTTTCAGTTGTCCATCTCTACTTTTAGTAGAGATGGGGTCTCACTCTTGCTCAGGTTGGTCTCGAACTCCTGAGCTAAAGTGATCCGCCCGCCTCAGTCTCCCAGAGTGCTAGGATTACAGGCGTCAGCCACCGTGCCTGGCCTCTCTTTCCTTTTAAAACTGTGGAATTTTAAAAATGTAAATCAAAAGACTAGAACAAGGTTTCCTAACTTTTGCTAAATACTATTTCCACTAGGACTGGATAAGAGGTGATGAAAGACAAGGACATTACATATATACATCACATTTCTGCAATGGATAGTAGCAAGCACGCCATTCAAATCAACCTCACAAAACGTTACGTGAGATAAGCCATCAGCAAGGAGGTACATGGCTACTAAAGTTATTTGTTTAACGCAGAAATTCCAGTTCTGGCAATCTATCCTAAGGAACTTTCAGGGATATACTCAAATTATGTATAAGCATGCTAGTATTACTTATAGTAGGGAAAAACAAAGGAAACCTATATGTCCATAACCAGGTACTAGACAGTTTATAGTACATCGACACAATAGAATACACTCTCTTCACATACCGCCACTAAAACTGCCAGTCCGTACGGCAGTTCCCCAAGCTAGCCGTGTTCTCTTTTCCTTTAGGCCTTTGAACAATCTTTCCCCTATACAGCGTTGGGAATGCTTTTTCCCATTTTTCTTTGCCTGATCAATTCTACCTTATCCTTTAGGATTCTTAAACTATGAGCCCTCTTCATCTCCTCCCAAAGACTGTATAGATTAGAAATCCTTCCTATGTGTGCACTACCCAAGCACTTTTCCCACTGCAATAAAATTGCCCTGTCATTTCCCCTGAGCTGTAATCCCAAGCATGAAGTCTTACATTCCATTCCTCACTATAGTCCCACTACCAAACACATAGAAGACATTCAGTTTTTTGTTTGTTTGTTTTTGTTTTGAGACAAGGTCTCACTATATCTGCCAGGCTGTTCTCCAACTCTTGGCTTCAAGTGATCCTCTCATCTCAGCCTCTGGAGTAGCTGGGACTACAAATGAGATACACCACATCCTGCTAGTATTTGTTTGTATGAATGATTCTATAGCCATTAATGGAAAACACACACACACACACACACACACACTTTAAAACCATGTTTAATGACATGAGAAATGTTTTGAATAAACCAAATGAAAAATGGCCACAAATCATGTTCAGCCTCATTCCAATTTTTAAAAAAGAAAAATTATAGTATGTATACTTTAAGAGACTAGAAAGCAAAGGGGCATGAAGGAACTTTTCCGAGTTGATAGAAATAAACTACACGAGACTACAGTGTGGTTACAGGAGTATATCTACATCTGCACATCAAAATTCATCAAAATGTATGTACCTAACTGTACACTGTAAATTATACCACTATAAAGTAGATATATATTATACATTATAATATACAATCTTTTAAAAAGACTAGAAAAACACATGCCACATTAATTATTTCTAGGTGTTAGAATAACTGGTAATTTTTATTTTCTTCTGAGTTTTTTTCTATGTATTTCAAATTTTCTACAATGAAAATACTACCTTTATAACAGGGAAAGCCTCAAGCATCAGCCAGGCGTGGTAGCTCACGCCTGTAATCCTAACACTCTGGGAGGCCGAGGCGGGAGGATCACTCGCGGTCAGGAGTTCAAGGCCAGCCTGAGCAAGAGTGCGATTCCACCTCTATTAAAAATAGAAAGAAATTAGCTGGACAACTAAAAATATATAGAAAAAATTAGCCTGGCATGGTGGTCTATACCTGTAGTCCCAGCTACTTGAGAGGATGAGGCAGGAGGCTCTCCTTGAGCCTAGGAATTTGAGGTTGCTGTGAGCTAGGCTGATGCCACCGCACGCTAGCTGGGGCAACAGAGTGAGACTCTGTCTCATATAAATAAATAATAAGGAAAGTGTCATCAATTAGATTTTTTTAATTACCATCTTTCATCAAATCTAAAACGTCATCAATTATAAAATGTACTATTTTATGTATTCAAGAAAAAAAGTGCAACCAATTAAGCCATGATATCAATGGTTAGACATTTCCCAATATCAACAATCTTAAAATAATGAAATACATAAATAACAAGCCTTTACATAATTTGAAGGATCAGTAGAAGTCAACCTTCGGTTTCTTATTCAAGGACAAAATAGATCTCTATTAGCATAATCTGTAATCTCAGAGCAAACCATTAAACAGACGGTTTGTAACCACTTTAGTAGCAGTTATTGACCAATACCAGAAATCAATACATATTCTGTCCAAACAAGTCATGCCAAAACAATTCCATTAAACTCATTTCCTTTTCATAACGGGTAAGCAGAATATTACATGTCTCTAAATATGTAATTGATCCAAGTTTGTTTTTTGTTTTGTTTTTGAGACAGAGTGTTCTGAGCACGTTTAAGGTAGGCTAAACTAAGCCACGGTGTTAGATAGGTTAGGTGTTTTAAATGCATTTTGACAGGATATTTTCAACTTACGACGGGTTTACCGGGAAGTAAACTCCCTCATAAATCAAGCAGCATCTGTACCAGCCTAGAAAATCTTCCATAAGTTATTCATTGATTAATTAAAAGGTTATGGGTGGCGGGGGGGGGCGGACCACTGACCAGTGAAGAGGTAAAAGTCCCTATAGGAAGCGCTAGTTCTTCCACATCTTTTGCACTGACACTCTCCAGGGCGCTAGCGAAGCCTTCACCTCCTGGCCTTGGGGAAGGAGCTTCGCAGTGCAGGAAAGAGAAAGAGACCCAAACGCCACAGGCAGCTGCACGCGCCGACCACAAAAGGGGCACTCAGGCGCCATGGCCTGGAGCCGCCTCTCGGGGGCCTCCCCACGCAAACACACACCCCACGACCCGCACCGCCCGCCCTCCGCACCGGGCCACCCCGTGGCCAGCAGCCAGGGAGTCCCCCGCGCCTCATAGCTCCAGACCCGCAGGCGGCTGTGGTCGCTCCTACCGCCTTCCCTCCGTCCTCCCTCGGAGGCCTGTTCCGGCGCCCACTCCCCGCTCTGACCCGCACGAGCCTACAAGCTGTCCTCCCGAGCGTTCCCCTCCATGGACACACCGGCGAAAATCTGACAGAAACCGCTGGCCCAGAAAAGAACCGTCAGCAAACTGAACTCCCTCCACCGCCGCAGAAGCTCAAGGCTCCCGCCTCCGCGCAGCCAATCGCGGGCCTTCGCGCCGCGCGGGCGCACTACCTCTCGGCTGCGGCGCCTGGTTCAGCCCGACTCTGATTGGACGACCTTACAGCATCATTGCGCATGTGCTTTTGCGTTTCTCAGGAGAGGCTGCCAAATTTAGTTCCGGTTTACGGCTCAGTTGGGAAAAGTAGTTATTAGAGGGAGTGCTTTTGCGCCCCTATGACTCCAGCTGCCTGGGTGTCTGAGGCGGGAGGGGATCACTTGTGCCTAGGAGTTCGAGACCAGCTTGGCAACATAACGAGATTTTTTTTTTTTTTTTTTTGAGACGGAATCTTGCTCTGTCACCTGGGCTAGAGTGCCGTGGCGTCAGCCTAGCTCACAGCAACCTCAAACTCCTGGGCCCAAACGATCCTCCTGCCTCAGCCTCCTGAGTAGCTAGGATTACAGGCGCAGGCCTCCACGCCCGGGTAATTTTTCTATTTTTGGTGGAGACGGTGGTCTCGGTCTTGTTCAGGCTGGTCTCGAACTCCTTGCCTCCAGCGATCCTTCCACCTCGGCTTCCCAGAATGCTAGGATTACAGGGTTGAGCCACCGCGCCTGACTAAAAACAATTTTTTAACTAATTTGCTGCCTACAGTCAGACAGCGATGTCAGTGCTGAGGCTACAGACCTCACCTTTACGTGGACAAGTAATACACAGGTTATAACTCGGTGTGGGCAAATAATAAAAATATGTGCATTGTAGAGGTGCACATTATTCTGATATTCTTTCAAAAATCATTGATTTAGTGTTGCCTGCAAGATATTTTCCAAACCCTGTGTTAGATTCTGGAAAGATAAAAATAAATGAGTGATTATTGGACTCTCAAAAAGGGGGAGCCTTCTCTGAATTGGAAAAGCATTAAAGGATTTTAATCAGGGACATCATTCAATGGGTATTTACTGACCACCTTCCAAGCGCTAGGCCATGACACAGTCTGCTAGCCCTGAGAAATGTTGAATTAGAAAGGAAAGTCTGAAAAGAGAATGTTTAAAGGTCATTCATTGAGTTTTACACAACAATTTAACAAAAATTAAGAGTTAAAAAACATCAAGCGTTTAATGAAGATGTGAAACAAGAGGGAACTCTTTTGCTGCTGATAGAAATGTAAATAGGTACAGTCATCTAAAAGAGCAATTTCACAGCATTTAGTAAAAGGAAAAATGTGCTTACGGAGCTTTTACCCTGGGGACTTTTTCTGGTCATAAAGAGGCAGTTTTAAGGTTGAGTTGTGCTTTTGACGGCTCCCAGGGACCAAGTTACAAGAGTTGGAATCGGAGGCCTGCCAGGGTTGGGCACCCTAGTAAACCACACCACCCCTTTCTTTGGGCTGGGACACAGAAAGAGTAAGGGTGTCCCAGAAACAAACCAGCCCTCCGAGTGTCTGCAGCCCACTTTAATGTCATCTGGGAAGTTCAGGAAATCTAAAACAGATTTGGCTAAAGTGGCCTGGGACAATCCTTTTCCAGATTTTGCACCTGGTTTCGTCCCTCACTTCATCCAAATCATTACTCACATGTCACCTTGTCAAAGAGGCCTTATCTGACTGCTCATTCTGTTGTCTCATACTCTGTCTTCCTTGCCCAGCTTTGTAGTGTTTCATCACACTTTCCACTCCCTAACATATATGCTTATTTATTTTCTTTCTATTCCTCTCAGAATATAACATCAGGACAGGATTTTTGCTTTATTCTCTTCTGTACCCAAGTGTTTAGTACATTATCAGCCTCATAGAATGCACTGAATAAGTATTTGTTAAATAAAGAATTGTGTGAAAATCAGCAGGTCTTAGTGACTGCCCCCTAGTAGAGGAAGAAGACTAGTGCCCAGGTTTTCACACGCCAGGACTAGCAACAGAATCCTCTGAGGGCTTGTTCAGATGGCTGTGCTCCACCTACAGAGTTTTGGATACTGTAGGTCTGGGACAGCTGATAATTTGCATTTCTAATGAGTCCTCAGGAATGTCGCCACTGTTGATGCAGAGACTACATTTTTTTTTTTTTTTAAGACAGAGTCTCACTCTCTTGCTTAGGCTAGAGTGCCATGGCGTCAGCCTAGCTCGCAGCAACCTCAAACTCCTGGGCTCAAGCGATCCTTCTGCCTCAGCCTCCCAAGTAGCTGGGACTACAGGCATGTGCCACCATGCCCGGCTAATTTTTTCTATATATTTTTAGTTGTCCAGCTAATTTCTTTCTAATTTTAGTAGAGACGGTGTCTCGCTCTTGCTCAGTCTGGTCTCGAACTTCTGAGCTCAAACAATCCGCCCGCTTCAGCCTCCCAGAGAGCTAGGATTACAGGCGTGAGCCACAGACATCACATTTTAAAACCACTGTACTAGGCCATTCTAGGACTTCGGGTGGTCAGGAGTGCCTGTGACAGGGGTGGGGGTAGCTGGGGAGAACAACAGGTGCTTTTCCATAATTGTTGCCACCTGGCAGTCCAGCTGAACCTTGATCCAGTGGCAACAAGGGTCATGACCCCTCAGGGAAGGAGGGAAAGGAAGGGAAACTGAGGGTGGCCCCAGGCCAAAGCCAATTGCAACCTGGCATGTCAGAGTGGCCTTGTTTGACCAGGAGTGTCACTCCCATTGCACCTGGGCCCTGAAGATAGGACAGCAAGGAAGATTCATTTTTCTCATATATGTGGACGTGGCAGGGCCCCTCCAGGCTTCCCTGTTCTCAGACCAATATATTCTTTGCATCTTGGGCAGGGGTTTTTGTTACTGAACCCAAAAGGAGGTCCAGCCTAGGTGCCATCACTCACTACACAAAGAACCAATTACTGAGACAACAAGGATTACCAAGAAAGTAATTTTAATGCAAAAGATACCTGTTGGGAAAAACAGTCTCAAATCTGTCTCCCTGACCAACCAAGAGCAAGGGCTTTTATAGTGGGCTGTGGAATGTAGGTCAGGTTGCATGGGGTTTGAAATCATAGGGTCTTCAGATGGTCTGAGTCAAGTATCAGCTGCTGGTGATGGAAAGTGAGGCCTGTGGAGAAGTTAGTTACGTCTGGTTGTTAGGCTTGACTGGCAAAGTCTGAGGAAACAAAAAATATTAATAACTTAGGACTGGGATCATTTTGCAAGGCCAATTACCTTTTCTCTGGTTTCTGCATTTTGGATTCCTGTATGTTTTGTTTTTGTTTGTTCATTTTTAGTGTCTAGTGTCTTGTGATTAAGTGAGAATTTAATGAGACAATGGGGTTGCACCTGTTTTTTGACTTATTTTAGCATTTTGAAAAAATAACTACCCTCTTATGAGATCTTGAAGATACATTGCGATGTCTTGATTAGGTGGCAATTTTAAGTTTTTCAGAATGAGCCAGACTCTGGACTCAATAGAAGTTACTGTGCTATGAGGATAAAAGATAGCTTATATGAACTACATGTCATGTTGCAGTACAAGGCATAGAAAGAGCACTCAATAAATGCTAGGTAGATAGATAGCTAATGCTTCCTTCCAACTGCAACTGAATTAATTGTTGTGTTTACCTTAAAAAAAACCTTTGGTGCTTCAAGAATGAATAGATAGCTCTATTCTGTGTTAAAACTCAGGCATCTTGCACACAACTTCCAGTTTTACTTATGAAAGAGGGACCTTATATTAGGTAAGCATACATCCGCTGTTTGAAGGGGCTTTCTCTCTCTGGCAACAGCTTCCCCTTTAACATCGGTGTCCAGAGTGAAAGCTTTGACACACTTTGCTATTGCTCTACAGTGATAATGGTGGCATTTGAATACAGGCTTGAGAAATTTTCCATAAATTTGATGGTGTTCCAAGTTGTCTTAACCAAAGTATAAGTCTATGAAGGAAAACATAGATCTGAGGACCAGCTCCCCCAAACTCCTTATGCAAAACAGGTCAAGCCTGGAGGCTGAGTCATGCAACATCCTGTTCCAAATGAATAGCTGTTACTAACATTATGCATCAGCCAGAACCCCATGGAAAGGTAAAAGGCCTTGGCCATGTATGAAGGACTGCACCTACAGATCATCATAAGGAAATTCTTAGCTAGCCTCCCATAAACAAGGAATGACAACTGTCACTTCAGGTCCGCAGTCTAAGTCTAGCTCCTAGAAGTAAAGTCTGTTGATTTAGGAGCTTATCTTTCCAGGTGCAGAACACAGACAAGATCAATCATTCTTCCACTTACCCAGAAACAGCTGCATAACTGATTCTTCTTTTACTCCCTTTTTCTCTTCAAACATTTACCTTATCTTATATAAAATGTAGGTTTCCTGGGCACTCACTAAAGTCTCACAAGAATGTAACCATTTCCCTTACTGCCTACTTGCTCCGCTTCCTACATTCCCCCCTCCCTTAAGGAAATGTATAAATACTAAGGTGGGGGGTGCGCTGGTGTGGCAAATAAATAAATCAATAAATACTACTGAAAACTTCTTTGGAAAAACAATCACGGATTCATCTGTGGCTCATGTTTTTCCTGGACACACCCTAAAACTGGCTTAATAAGCCTCTATTGATGGAGATCCTTGCCTCAGTCACTCATTTTGGTTGTCAGTGCTCCTAAAAGTCTACCAAATTTGAAATGCCACTCACATTTTTAAAAAGAGTTATTACTCTCTAAGGCTTAGCATAACAGATAAGACCTGTCATAATTTGACCCCAATCTCCAAGAAAGAATACCTTCCCCTCGACCCCCATACACTATCCCTGAGTCCTACACTGGCCAAAGAAGACTACTGTAGGGACTAAGCCCTTGGCCCCTGAAGGTTCACTGAGAAATCTCTGGCACAAGGCAGATTGATTAATAGGACAAAGGGGCATACAAATTTATTTAACATGTATACACGGGAGCCTTCAAGACTTAGCTCCCTCAGTAAGGTACAGAAGTTTATAAAGAATGGGGGCTTGGACCATTTTATATAAAGAACTAGAGCATCCTCTGATTTTGGTATCCAAAGGGGTACTAGAACTAATCCCTCAAGGATACAGAGGCCTGACTATACAGAGAAAGAGAGAGAGAGGTGTCAAATAGCACTCGGCTGTTCAGGCTCCAGCACTCAAATAATCCCAGCTGAGGACTCAGACATTGTAGAGCAGAGTCAAGGCTTCCCTACTGTGATTTTTCTGTATTTTTGACCTAATAAATTGTGAAATATAGTAACAATAAATCATTGATTTAAGCCTCAAAAAAAAAAAAAAAAAAACGAAAAACAAAAAACGGAGGCTCGGATTCAGACAAAACAGGTTTTAGTGGCCAGACAGGTTATGAGAGGGAGCAAGAAGGAAGAAGAGGCTAGCAAAGGTGGTCTTTGAATGCCTCCAGCCTCTAGAAGTCCAATGTGCTATCCATGGAGCTACCTTGCAAAGGTGATCTTGTTATGTAAATGAAACCTTAGAGGTAGCATCCCTAAGATAGAATAGGTGGAAAATGTTTATTAACGGGCCTAAGTCCTGTTAATGATTTAGTATCTTATTGCAAGGCCTTAGGCTTGTTAATAATTTAGTACACCTGCAGGCCATCAATTTAACAGATCATTTGAGTTTTGGTAAATGTCTGGTAGCTTGTCTCCAATTAACAAATGACTTAAAACATTGCAAGTCTTTAGAGAAATCTTCATTTCTTTAATCAATTACAAATCAAAGAATCTTTAAACGCACCTAAAACCTGTAAGCACCCACCCCCCGCAACTCCATGTCTGCCTATTTGGGCCAAACCAATGTATACCCTCCATATGTTGACATAATTTTTTTTTTCTTTTTTGAGACAGGATCTTGCTCTGTCGCCCAGCTGGAGTGCAGTGCTATCATCATAGCTCACTATAACCGCAAACTCCTAGGCTCAAGTGAACTTCCTGCCTCAGCCTCCTGAGTAGCTGGGAATACAGGCACAAGCCATGACACCCAGTTAATTTTTTTCAGTATTAGCAGAAACAGGGTCTTGCTCTTACTCAGGGTAATCTTAAATTCCTGACCTCAAGCAAGCCTCTCTCCTTGACTTCCCAAAATGCTAGGATTACAGGCATGAGACACTACCCGGTCTGATTTATGATCTTACTTGTAATTCCTGTCTTCATGGATGTATAAAACCAGTGACCTGGCTACCTGGCTAACTTGGTTTTCTCAGAACCTCTTGAAAACATGAGCTCTAGGCCACAATCATGCACACTCGGCTCAGAGTAAACCTCTTTATTTTACAGAGTTTGGGTTTTTCTCCTTTAACAGCATATTAAATATATTTTTTTCTAGGCAGTAGAGGCTCTAATTTAAAATGATAATGCTCTACATGTCAAAAAATTCAAGTACATACCTTAATTTGCTACTGAGGTAGGCAGAGCAGACAGATTTAGGATTAGAAGAGTGATTTAAACTTGCACAGCTAGTTAAGTGGTAGAGCTGGTTCTCAAACCCACGCTTTTTGGCCCCAAACTATTTCTCTACTGCATCATGTCCCATCACAGATTTACCTGGTAAATTTCAGCTTCACAAATGAAAATAAGTTTTTATAGCAATCCCATTCTGATTTCTAAAAAAGGTGCCATAAAATTCTTCAGGCCGGAACCCTCTGCCAACATTTTGTCCTGCATTATATTTTTGTTTTGCTCACAAAATGTTTTTTATATTTTAATTTGAATTGATTACATATTTGAAAATTGAGATTTCTGGCTTCTCTTTAAAAGGCAGAAACATGTCTATTAGGATGGCTATTATTTAAAACAAAAAAACCCCCCAAAAATCAGCAATTAACAAGTGTTGGCAAGGATGGGGAGAAAATGGAACCCCTGTGCACTGTTGATGGGAATGTATAATAATGCAGCTGCTGTGGAAATAAGCATGATGATTCCTCAAAAATTAAAAATAATAAAATTACCATATCATTCAACAATTCCACTTATGGGTATATACCCCAAAGAATTAAAAGTAGGGTCTTTTTTTTTAAAGGGGTGAGGGGCTGTGGGAAAGGGTATTCAGTTGCATTGTTTGTTTTTTTGTTGAGACAGAGTCTCACTCTATCTCCCTGGGTAGAGTGCAGTGGTGTCATTGTAACTCACTGCAACCTCCAACTCCTGGTCTCTAAGCAAGCCTTCTGCCTCAACCTCCCCCGTAGCTGGGACTACAGGCACTTGCCACATCACCCAGCTGGGATTTTTTTTCTTTCTTTTTGGTAGAGATGGGGGGTCTCACTTTTGCTCAGGCTAGTCTTGAACTCCTGGGCTCAGGTGATCTTCCTGTCTCGGCCTCCCAGAGTGCTAGGATTACAGGCGTGAACCACCGCATTCGGCATAAAAGTAGGGTCTTGAAGAGTATTTGTACACACATGGTTCATAGCAGCATTATACACAATAGCCAAAAGGTGGAAGCAACTGATGTGGCCATCAACAGATGAATGGATAAACAAAAAGTGGTAATATACACACAATGGAATATTATTCAGTCTTAAAAAGGAAAGAAATTCTTATATATGCTACAATATGGATGAATCTTGAGGACATTATGCCAGGTGAAATAAGCCAGTTACAAAAAGAAACACAAAAATTCTGTATGATTCCACTTATATGAGGTATTTAGATTGGTAAAATTTACAGAGACAGAAACAGAATTGTGGTTGCCACGGATTGAGAAGAGAGGAAAATAAGAGCTGTTTAATGAGTATAGAGTTTCAATTTTTCAAAATGAAAAGTTTTAGAGATTGGTCAAACAATAATGTGAATGTATTTAATGTTACTGAACTGTACACTTAAGAATAGTTAAGACAGTAAACTTTTTAAACTTTCTTTTTATAAATATATATATATACATATATATATATATATATATTTTTTTTTTTTTGCGACAGTCTCACTCTCTTGCCTGGCTAGAGTGCCGTGGCGTCAGCCTAGCTCACAGCAACCTCAAACTCCTGGGCTCAAGCGATCCTCCTGCCTCAGCCTCCCGGGTAGCTGGGGCTACAGGCATGTGCCACCATGCCCAGCTAATTTTTTCTATTTTTAGTTTTTTGGCCAATTTCTTTCTATTTTTAGTAGAGACAGGGTCTTGCTCTTTCTCAGGCTGGTCTCGAACTCCTGAGCTCAAACGATCCTCCCACCTCGGCCTCCTAGAGTGCTAGGATTACAGGCGTGAGCCACTGTACCCAGCCTATAAATATTTTTAACTATTATGGGTATGTAATAGCTGTATATCTCTATAGGGTCTGTGTGATGTTTTGATACATGCATACAATGTGAACTAGTCAGATCAGGGTAATTGTGGTATCCATGACCTCAGGCATTTAACATTTCTTTGTGTTAGGAACATTCCAATTCCACTCTTTTCATTATTTTAAAGTATACCCTTATTGTTGATTATGGTCACTTTTTTGTGCTATCAAATATTGTTCATACTATCTATTTTTGCACACATTAACCATCCCCATTTTATCTCCTGCTCCCCAATACCCTTGTCACCCTCTGGTAACCATCATTCTACTCTGTCTCCATGAGATCAATTGTTTCTAATATTTAGCCCCACATATGAATGAGAACATGTGAGATTTGTCTTTCTGTGTTTGGCTTATTTAAGGTGGTAAATTTTATGTTCCTTTTTTCTTTTTTTGCCACAAATAAAAATTTAAATAGAATAAAAAGTATATTTATATATATATGTTAAGAGGCAGAGTCTTGCTCTAAGGCCTAAGCTAGAAGGCAGTGGTAGGATCACAGCTCACTATAAGCTGGAACTTCTGGGCTCAAGCAATCTTCCTGCCTCGGCCTCCTGAAGAGCTGGGACTACAGGTGTGTGTCACCACACCTTGCTAATGTCTTTTGTATTTTTTATAGAGATGGGGTCTCACTATGTTGCTGAGGCTGAGTCTCAAACTCCTGACCTCAAGTAATCCTCCCTCTTTGGACTCCTGAAGTGCTGGGATTACAAGTGTGAGCCACTGTGGCCAGCTCCAAAAATTTATTAAATATCAGAAGATGCATCAGTTTTCCAAATTATCAGTCAGTTGAAGCTAAAGAGTAGCTTCCTTGAACACTGCAGGCACTCCCCAGTGCCATCAGCCCCAACTTTCCTGGTTTTCTCCCTGGTACTGAGGTCAAAGTGTCAACTGCCAACTCTTCTCCAGGTTTCAATCTATTCTCTACCAGGTCCTCTTCTGTTACTTTCCAGTCACTGCTAGTACTTGAGTTTGCAACCCTTTCTCTAGATTATAAATTTATATGATTTATTAAGCTCTTGCTCCTTACTTCCTAATCTCTTATGAATTTAAAAATAAAAATCACATACATAATTTTTTCATCTTATTTTTTTTTCCCAAAAGAAAGTCTGGCTGTCACCCAGACTGGAGTGCAGTGGTGCTCACTGTAACCTTGAACTCCTGGCCTCAAGCAGTCCTCCCACCTTGGCCTCCCAAAGCACTGGGATTACAGGCCCAGCATGAGCCACTGCACCTGGCCTACTATCAGCAACGTCATTTGTAAATAAAACATAGCAATATTTCACAATATTTTCTTCTTATTCTTAGGAAATAAATCATTCTGTAAACTCCTGTGCTATAGTTTAAACTTTGTTCTCAAACGTATGCTGCATTTTTAATTTCTGATTATCACTCAAAACATTCCCTGAAATGTCTTATGTAAGGCTCACTTCTGAAATAACTAAAACACAATGTTAGGTCTCTGGAACTGAATTTCCATATGATAAATTATGAATTCACTCATGCACTTAACCTAAAAAGTAACTTTTTACTTATCCAAGATGGAAAGGAGAGGTAAGGAATTAGGAAATAGCTAACCTGATTTTATTATTAGTAAGAGATGGAGGTCTTGCTATGGTGCCTAGGCTGGACTCAAACTCCTGGGCTCAAGGGATCCTCCAGCTTCCTGAGTACCTACAAGTGTGTGCCACTGTGCCTGGCTCCAACCTGATTTTAAATCCTGTTTCTACCATGCTTGAGTCAAGCTTCTCAGCTTTCTTGATTTACAAAATTATGATAATACCTCCTTAGCTGGACTGTTATAAAGAGTAAGTGATATATGAGTACAGGGCTGGTAATTTTGTTAGGATTTCTTCTCTTCTCATTTTTTCTAAGACATTTTAGTTACTCAAGACATTTTAACTTGCCTGACATTATTTTGCTTCTACTCTTAACAATTTATAAGCTTCACTTGCCCAAATTACTGGGTATTAACCTAAGAAACTTAAATAGCAGAAATAGCTCTCTGATATTTCTCAAAGATCATATTCAGTTTAATGCTAAAAAAAACCCCAAGAAATGTATTTATATATAGCCATATTCTTATTTAGACAACATAGTTACTTAGGAAACATTAACTACTTTTACATGTATTTATATCACTAGGGGCAAATTTCGAATTCTACCTAATGTACGAAATGTCTTTAGGGAAGATGAACCTATTAGGTTTCAGGATTAAAGGCGTTTAGGTTATCTTGGTGTTATGCTGAATATATGTTCCCCAAAATTCATATGTTGAAGCCCTAATGTAATGATATTAGGAAGTGGGGCATTTGGGAAGTAATTTGGTTTACATTAGGTCATGAGGGTGGGAACCTCATGATGGGATTAGTGCCTTTATAAGAGGAAGACACACAAAAAACTCTCTCTCCTCAAGCATGCCCCCAGGAAAGACCACGAGAGCATACACCAAGAAC
Source organism: Avahi laniger (assembly GCA_963575035.1). Classification (NCBI taxonomy): domain Eukaryota; kingdom Metazoa; phylum Chordata; class Mammalia; order Primates; family Indriidae; genus Avahi; species Avahi laniger. The sequence continues at coordinate 16,274 of CAUYSK010031057.1, forward strand.
CGGAACAGGATTCTCCCCAGAACCCAACCCTGGGTAGCTAGCATCCTGATCTCAGACTTCCAAGGCTCCAGAACTGTAAGAAATAAATTTTTGTTGTTTAAACTACCCAGTCTATGGTATTTTGTTATAGCAGCTCAAGCAGACTAAGATACTTGGGTTTTTTGAGGCCACTAGTTATGAAAAATTTTCCATTACCTTTTTCACTAATCATGAGAATCTTTAGAGCTGAGCTTTTCTTTAAGGTGTTTTCCTAATGATCAGAAACCATCTATTTACTCACAAATAGTTCCCCAAAACAAAGAGTGATAAAAGTATGGAATAAGACTCATACAACTTCTTTTTTGTTTAAGAGAACTCTATATTTTATGCCAGTTATATAGGTTCAGTGTGTTAAGACATTATCTTGGGGGAAAATATGGCTACTTTCTCAAAATTATAAGCTTTACCTCTATATATAAAGTCCAGCTTTTATTAGATGTTTCTGGTTCCCAAAATAATAGTATTAGGATATGACTCATTTCAGGCTTTAAATAATTTCATAATAAAACGGTGTCAGTGGGTTCAAAGCTGAAACACAAAGTAAGTTCGTATTTCTTTCTAACATAAAGGAGAGGAGTGGTTTGTTTCTTTTGGTACAGCTATGGTTCTCAAACTGTGTACCAGGGCACCTTAGTAAATCAACATGTTACAGGATATTTTAAATTTTTGAGGGAAACATAGCAACATCTGTTGGACATCACATAAACTACTAGTTCGAGGTAGTTTACATTTCCAACATTATATTCCTTTCTATGTCCACATATCTTTGTAAAACTGGGTTTTCAGCAGTTTGATAAAAAGTACTGTGCAAGAAGCAGAGTGGAACAGAAAATGATACTGATTCCAGGTTTGAGATGTTCTACAGTGTCTGCAATTACTAGTGGTGATGACATAAAATTCTTATTAAGTTGTTGGGCCTAACTGCTTAATGAAAAGAAGTGTTACATATTTCTTTTGGCCTAGGTGTGCTGTGAAAAAATTACTGAGACACTAAAGGGTGTCAGGAGGTGAGAAAGTTTGGGAACATCTGTGTTTTAGGCAAGAAAAATACAAAACAGATCACATAGTTTTTCTCTTTCTACCTAGAAATTTTCTAATAAATAGTCATACAAAAAGGGGAAAAATACATACAAACATACATAAAAAGTTTGGATTTTTATTGAAATCTCATTAGGTATCAAACAAAATCCGCTTTCTTCAGATAAAAATATTCTCTCAGATGTTTCCAGATAACTGCTAAGTCTAAATTGGTCCTTCGGTATCTTATTTTATTTTTATTGTCCTCAGGAAATGTTCATATACACTTAGGATGTTCCCAGAAACATTTTTATCGTGTAAAGGAACGTACATGACGACCTCTACCACTGCCTCCACTAACAAATTTTCCTCTTGAGCCTCCACTGCCGCTATTTGCACTAGCCCAGGAAGGTCCGAGTCCCCCACGACCTCTAGAAGCACGGTCCCGAGGACTTGGACGGTAGCCTATAAAAGAAAGAATATAGTTTTTAGTTCCAACGTCCTTTCCTTTCCCACTGTATAAATATCAATCTATGACACTGAGCTCAAACCAAGAATTACTCTTTTAAAACTCCTGTGCAAGCTCTGTGAATGTGCTAAAGATTACTGAATTGTACACTTTAAACAGATAAAGTGTATGATATGTGAGAATTATATCCCAAAGTAAACTGCTATTTTAAAAAAAAATGTACATTTGAAACTAAAAGCTGCTTGTGATGAGCAAAATTCTGGACTTGATACAGTAATGCTTTAGAAAAATGAGGTTATGTGCTTATATACCAAAGACAATACTATGAACAAAAAAAGAATATACTGTGTGAATAAAGACATCTCTGTTATTAAAATATACTGTGATCAAAAAGGTACCTTAAAGATTGTATTTCATTATTGAAATATAAAAATAGAGCACATCACCATGAAACTATTCAGATTATAAAAACAGTTCAGAATCTCAAATTCTGATTATTTTTATTGAAGATGTACATTGGACATTATTCAAGGATATAAACTTTAGCATTTTAAGCCTATATTCCAAAATATTCTCTCCCAGAATGAGAGTATGATTGACCCTTCAATACAGGTTTGAACTGTGTGAGTCCACTTATATGTGGGTTTTCTTCTACCTCTGCCACCCAAGATAGCAAGACCAACCCTTCCTTTTCCTCCTCCTCCTCAGTCTACTCAATGTGATGACCTTTATGATGATCCACTTCCACTTAATGAATAGTAAATATATTTCCTTTTCTTATGATTTTAATAACATTTTCTTTTCTCTAGCTTACTTTATTGTAAGAATACAGTATATAATATGTGTTAATTGACTGTTCATATTATCAGCAAGGCTTCCAGTCAACAGCAGGCTATTAGCAGTTAAGTTCTTGGGGAAATGCACAGGGTTCAATTGTATATCATGTTCAACAATTTGAAAGAGAGGAATTCATTTCCCTTCTCTCAGCAACATCAAGTAATAAGGATACATACCTGTAGAACTAAGTGGTCGTAATGGTGGAAGAGGACCCCTGTTAAAATTGCTCTGGCCTCCTCGACTTTCATTGTAATTTCCTCGAGGAGTATTCTGAGCACTCCAACTGGAGCCTCTTGTTCCTTCCCGACGACTGTAGTTTCCTAAACACAAACAACACTATCAAAACCTACTTTTTCACAACTTCACTTGGATTAACAAAGATTTGGCAGGTTTTTCTTTATCTTTAAAAGTCATAGGGCCAGGCATGTTGGCTTATGCCTATAATCCCAGCTCTTTGGGAGGCCAAGGCAGAAAGATCGATGGCTTGAGACAGATCTGCCTAGGCAACACAGCGAGACCCCAGTCTCTATGAAGAAATTAAAAAATTAGTCAGGCGTGGTGGCATGCACCTATAGTCTTAGTTGCTCAGGAGGTTGAGGTGGGAGTATTGCTTAAACCCAGGAGTTTGAGGCTGCAGTGAGTTATGATTACACCACTGAACTCCAGCTTGAGTGACTGAGCAAGACTTTGTCTCTGGGGGGAAAAAAAAAGTAATGGAAGAGAAACTGAAATTCTGTAAATTGAATATACTACATTACTACATGGCAGGCAACATCACACAGTGGTTAAGAGCAGAGGCTCTAAAGCCAGACTGCCATGGTTCAATTACTGGTTCTACCACTTATGTGTCCTGGACAGCTCACTGATAATTTTCTCTTCTGCAAAGTGGGGGGTACTAAGAGAACCTATCTCATGAGGATGTGAGGGTATTATATGTAAAGTGCTTATCATAGTTCCTGACACACCTAAGTGTTTGCTATTAATGTAAACTCTTGTTCTCTTTCACTCCCACCCTCCTAACTCAGCAGGTATGAAAACATGTCATCAATCACTAGTAAAGTATAATTTCTATAAATATATATTATAAATATATAATCAGTTTCTCAAATCTTGAAACAATTTAAAACAGATTAAATATAACAATAAGAAGTAGGCAGAGGCCGGGCGTGGTAGCTCACGCCTGTAATCCTAGCACTCTGGAAGGTCGAGGCTGGTTGGATCATTTAGCTCAGGAGTTAGAGACCAGCCTGAGCAAGAGCGAGACCCCGTCTGTACCAAAAATAGAAAGAAATTAATTGGACAGTTAAAAATATATAGAAAAAATTAGCCGGGCATGGTGGCACATGCTTGCAGTCCCAGCTACTTGGGAGGCTGAGGCAGAAGGATCGCTTGAGCCCTGGAGTTTGAGGTTGCTGTGAGCTAGGCTGACGCCACGGCACTCTAGCCAGGGCAACAGAGTGAAACTCTGTCTCAAAAAAAAAAAAAAGAAGAAGTAGGCAGATTGCCCTAGCACTCTGAGAGGCCGAGGCGGAAGGATTGCTCGAGATCAGATGTTCGAGTCTGAGCAAGAGCTATACCCCGTCTCTACTAAAAATAGAAAGAAATTAGACAGACAACTAAAAATACATAGAGAAAAAATTAGCCAGACATGGTGGCACATGCCTGTAGTCCCAGCTACTCAGGAGGCTGAGGCAGGATTGCTTGAGCCCAGGAGTTTGAGGTTGCTGTGAGCTAGGCTGATGCCACGGCACTCAAGCCTGGGCAAGACGCTGTCTCCAAAAAAAAAAAAAAAGAAGTAAGCAAATTAAGCGAAACAATGGTGAATTACACAGAACAATCTTAAGGAAATTGTGTGTGGGATTTTTTTTTTTTTTTTGAGGAGGAGGAGGAAGGAAAGAGAAAGGGAAATTACTGATAAATACAAATGTGAAAATAATGTATGGATGTTACTCAGAAAGAATAAAGTTCTCAATGTAAAAAGGAAAATAATCATCTAAGAATTCTTTTAAATTCATCATTAAAAGGGCAATTTATCAAAGGTTAACTTAAAAAAAAAGTTTTTTTCCTTCTATCCAATTGAGTACCATGCAAATAGTACCACTGGTCTAGAGACAGCTTAACTATAGTAAAAAGGAAAATACTTTATCTGAATCTCTTCCATCTGATTCACCTTCATTCAATATCGTAATATTCTAACCCATGAGTCATTCATTACCTTTTGAAGCAGGTGGTGTGAAAAACCTATTCTGACTGTGGAAAGCACCCCGTCCTCCTCGATTGCCTGAAAATCCACCACGAGAAGAAATCTTCTGTGATACTTTGAGTGGTCGTTTTGGTGGAGGTATTCCATCTTGAGGAATTACTTCTTTACTTTCAGCTGCAACAAAGTCATCCACATGCATAGATGGTGGTCTACTTGTGTTCTGTTTTCTCTGACGAAAAATATCATGAGGTCGTATACCCTGTCCAAATCCTCCCCTGCCCCTTCCTCTTGGTGGTGGCACAACATGAGCTCGTTTGGCAGGTTCAATGTATTCAGATTTTCCACTAATAAAACAAAAACACTCCATGAAAAATTCTTCTTTTTTCAAATTTCCAGTGAAAATATAATAGTCAATCTTTACAATACTGCGAACTAGATTTCAATTTTTTCTTATTCTAATTCTCTTAACTTTGCAAGTGTCTATCTTACTTTCTGGGATACTCCAACAAACTAGCTAAGAATGGTACTCACATTTTATTGTTATGAATAACAATGTTTCTAAATAATCCAATTTACTTCCTATTCAAGCCTCCCAAAATCTCATAAAAAACAATATAATAAATGTACTGGGTATGTCCTGGTTAAATTATTATCTTTAAAAAACAAATCCAAACAATATTCATGGTTCAAGTGATTTGTCAATTTCCTTTTCTGTTTAATAGTCATGTGTCCATCTTAAAGTACATTAACATAAATAAGCTTATATGACCACAATCAAGATCTTCAGTGGAATAAATTTTACCTTGAAGTTATAAAGGTCTCATGCTTGTGCTTCCCAAGTTTGAATCCTTTATTAGTTTTGGTTCTTCCTGGAGATGATGGTTCTGACAAAAATGAGCGCTCTAATTCTGCGTGCAAATCAAAATCACTACAGCATTTTTCAGAGAGCTCAATTAAGTCAACCTTTACCTGCAGTCATAAAAATGAAACAAAATACATTTTAAATGTAAGTACTAATGCAACAGTTGACTACAGAAATTCTTATTATTTGACTCTCATAACAAACAAATTACAGATTTACCTCTTTCCCTCACCTTTCCAAAAAGCAACATGTTTGATAATTGCCAAAAAACAAAAACACCAACAAAAAACTCAAAAACAAAAAACCAAAAAAAACTTAGGAATTCAGCTACTTTTTTTTTTTTTGGTGGCATTCTTTAAAGCAGGGCTATTAATCTAGGAGACCTTTGCTGTATAACATGGAACCTAGTATTCCTAATATTTCTCTATATAAATTAATACTGTGATATCTCTAGAACTTTTCCAAAAGAATTTGAAAATAACAGCCTACCAGCCTTGTATAGTCAACATTTCTGTTATAAAAAAATTCTGGGCCACAGATTCTCAGAAATTCTATTCATTTATGAGTTTCCAACCCAGGTTTCATATCAGAGAAATCAAAATTCAGTTTACCTAGGTTTTATTCAAATTTATCAAATTTAAGACACCTAAAATTTCTCTAATCCATGTAAGGTTACAATTATTATTGCAAAACAGTTGTGATTCAGCTTATAGTTATAAAAAATACAACTTCTAATAAATATTTTAGACCTGTGCTGCCCAATACGGTAGCCACTAACCACATATGCCTACTTAAATTATTAATAAAATTAAATCAAAATATGGAAGTGTCCAAAGGATATTTTAAAAAAAAGAAAAATTAAATCAAAGTAAAATTCAGTCCTTTAGTCATACCAGCCACATTTCAATGGCACAACAGTCACTTAAGGCTAGTGGCTACTGTATTGGACAGGGCAGATTATAAAACATTTCCATTACTGCATAAAATTCTACTAGACAGCACAGTTCTAAAGAATCACCGAACAATTTACACTAAAAAAAAATTCAATACACTAAATATACCTTAAAAGTGAAGCACCCTTCTAATTTTATTGCACAGGATTAATACTAGCATGTTTCTTTGATCAAGAAAAGAACCAATATATGGTACAATAAAATTTTTAAGAATGCTAATTCCCATTCATACTATAACAAACATATTTTCTATAAACTCCCAAACTGAAAACAGATGCCACACCATTCCTCTCCTTAAACTCAAATGTAAGAACGAACAGGTATTTTGTGTGATACTTTCCCTAATCTATATACTAATGATATAAGAAAACAAACTGCTTCAGAGAACTTATGAAAAAATGTAATTTTTCCCTTAAGAGTCATACTCTCAAAATATAGATGACTGACTAGGAAAGAAGCAAAACAAACAGCATAAAAAGCTGAAAGGCCGGGTGTGGTGGCTCATGCCTGTAATCCTAGCACTTCGGGAGGCTGAGGCAGGAGCACTGCTTGAGCCAGGAGTTAGAGACTGCAGTGAGCTGTGATGAGGCCACTGAACTCCAGCCTGGGCAACACAGCGAGATCCTGTCTCAGAAAAAAGCCAAAAACTCAAAGTTCTGGATGTTGTTAAGGGGGCAACTGTCATAAAAATAATGCTGAAGTGGCCCCCGAGTAGAGTGTAGCAGCCTTATAATATGTAAATTATTATAATACTAATTATAATAATTCAAACAAAAAGAATCAACAATAACTTTTTCCTAAATATTTAGTAATAAAATCATTTATACCAAGTCCAGATCTGTATCAATCTCTTCCGCCTGAAATGGAGTAAACCACATAGATTTCAACTGATCATCCATGACATCGGCTAGCACATATGCAGTCCTAGAATAAGAAAAGCATTTGGTGAAAAGCAGAATTCCAAAATTAAATATTTTAGCTTATCTTCAAGTAAAATCTATGGAAGGCACAATTATAATAAAAATATGACCCTCTGAAGTGCTACTAAAATTAACAATTTAAAAAAACTCCTTCAAAAAGCTATTTGAGAACTAAATATCCTCAAAAACCAGTAACTTGGAAACTAATTCTGCTGTGACAAATTTTGAACTTTCTGTAAAACAAAACAAAGCTCTGATTTTATTTCCAAAGGCAAGTTTACTGCACTGTACCAGTCTGTACAGAAGCTGCTCATATTTAATTTTTCTAAGTACAGAGACTAATTCTATCACATTGAATGATCATTATGGCTACAGTGCTTCAAAGATTAAGAGGTATATATCCTTTAGACCAGGGATCAATAAATGACAGTCCATTCTGAAAGGCCTGTTTTTATATAGCTTGCAAGCCAGGCATGGTTTGTATATTAAGAAAAAAAAAAAAAAACAAAAAGAAAGAAACAAAAAACTACAGAAGAATATGCAACAGAGGCCTGCAAAGCCTAGAATTTTTACCATCTGGCTCTTTACAGAAAAAAAAAGTTTACTGACCATTACATAAACAATATCTACTCAATCGTAAAACATTGCTTGTTTTACCTATTGTTAAACAGATTCTGGAGAGATTCTGGAGCTGAAAGTACTGGTTCTACATCCTGGTCACTGAGAGGTAAAGGATCACCTGATGACTCCAGCATCTGCTTAAGTCCAACTACATTGTCCAATAAAGAATCCAGGTTGTCATCATCTTTTGAATGTTCCTAGATACAAATAAAAGCAGAGTAAGAAAGTGCAGGTAAAATTTGAACACTTATGTCCATAATCTACTGACTCTTTAGTAGAAAAGGCTATTACATTTAGAACACTATCCAGAAATTATCAACTTAACATTAAACATATTAAAATAAAACCAACACTTGTCATTTTATTTCTAAACAGCAGCAGCAGGGGGCACCATGCATCCAAAGAAGAGACAATTCCAAAAGCCTTCATTTACTCTTTAAGATTCATAAATAGCATGGAAGACTTCACTCCAAATTATTAATTCAATGGGTTATTTGAAATGGCACAAATACTCAGTGCTAAGCGTTCACTATTTTTAAAAAGGCCACTATGAAATATTTGTACTAGTCAAACTGAGAAGAAAATATATCTCAGGAATGCTCCATTTTTGTTTTTCTTTTTTACCAAAACAAGCTTCTCTAGTTCAAGGAACAAATTTTCTGGACTTTCTTCTTTGCTTTGTAGAAGCTGTTTTAACTCTGCAGCATTAATACTCATCGTCCGTGTTGGATGAGCTCCCTCTACTTCCATGAGACCACTATCGTCTCCACAACATCCCTGTAAATGTCACACACAAATTAAATTTGAGAGCAGAGAAATTTGCACAGATGGTTCCAAACATTCAGTTAGTTAAGCCAAATGCTGCAATCTTCCCTTCAGTGTTTTGGTTTTACATCAGTAGAAATGGCTAGTTTTAAGAAGGATTTAGCTGAAAGATGAAATAAGTTTTCTTTGAGTAAGGCTCACAAAATAAACAGGTAAACGCATGTATTTAATTTACTGGCACTAAGATTTCTCAACAAAAATATCCAATGGCAAATACACTGGCATTTGTAGGACATGTAACATACTGATTGATGCTCAAGAGTTAATAAAATGCTTGCTATAACAAAGAACTGACAAAACCTGAAATTATTCTTCTGAAGATAAGGCAAACAACTATTTTCTACTTTTAAAAAGTATGATACATAATAGAATACATTTTGGAATGATAAAAGTTCAATACAAGAAAATCCTTCCAGCAAAATAAATCTTGGTTCATGTTAATAAAATCATCCATACTGTCACGTATGAAAGAACACTTATAGTAGAGAGTCATGTACCTACCTAAGGGCAGTTTCAAATCTTTTTTTTTTTTTTTTTTAGACAGAGTCTGGCTCTGTTGCCTGGGCTAGAGTGCCGTGGTGTCAGCCTAGCTCACAGCAACCTCAAACTCCTGGGCTCAAGC
>CAUYSK010031058.1:0-12061 GCA_963575035.1 Avahi laniger
GTTCCAGCTCTATCCAGGAGAATACAAGAGGTGCTATATCACCATTGTTTCTTAAAGCTGAATAGTACTCCATGGTATACATATACCACATTTTATTAGTCCACTGATGTATTGATGGACACTTGGGTTGTTTCCACATCTTTGCAATTGTGAATTGTGCTGCTATAAACATTCGGGTGCAGGTGTCTTTCTTATAGAGTGACTTTTGTTCTTTTGGGCAGGTGCCCAGTAATGGGGTTGCTGGGTCAAATGGTAGCTCTACTTGCCTCTCTTTGCGGTATCTCCACGTTGCTCTCCGCAGAGCCATGCTCTGGCTGTCGGTTCTAAGTGCCGTGTCTCTCAGCTGCTGTGACATACAAGGCCCTCAGCTCCTTTGCGATACCTGCTCCTTCGCTTCTTTGCTTACCCTGACGTTGGGTGGTTATAGTACATAATTAATAGTTATAGTAACGTAATTAATAGTTATTCTATTGGCTATCTTCATAACTTTAAATAATGATCTTTAAGCCTCTATTTTTCATTAACTTTGAATCCTAAGTAAGATGGAAAAAGACAATGAGGGCCCTAGTGCTTCCCTCCGTCTCTCCCCTGCCATTAATTTAACACCGTCGAGGTTTATGACATTTCCGTTTTCTCCTGTAACCGTCCTTGTCATCCAAGCTTTGTTTATAGATTGATTAAAAAAAAAAACTGAAAGAGCAGTAAATGATACTTGTTGCAGAACACGTAATGCAGTTGGTCTCAAGAGAAGGAAATGCCCCTGAGTTACCTGTTTCCTCTGCGGCAACTCGTCCTGGGCTTCCATCGCGGCTTTTCTGGTGCTCTTGGCGTCGGTCAAACGGGTGATTCTTGCTTCTCCGTACGTGTCTATGAAGAGAAGATTGAGTTGAAAAATACAGACGGCTGCTGTGGGTGTCCTCGTCAGACGACACCTCTGAATTGGAAGGATGCTCTGCGGGCTGTGAGTGAGTGTTGGGGGTGCCATGTGAGAGGCTTTGCTTCAGGATGTGCAGCAGTGGAGATGAGAGGTAGACAGGTTGGCCATTCCCTGATGCCAGCATGAGCAGGGCCACCCTAAAGGACAGGGACTCCAGCCTGGAAGTGCTGGCTCTCCCTTGGGACAATGAACCCACTTTTTAACTAAACAACTTCCAGTTCCAGTGTTGGGGTGGGCTTCAGCACTACCAGTTGGGATCCAGGAAGACCACCCCATGCTCTCCAGGTCTTAATATTGTCCTAGGCTCCTAGTTTTATTGTTTCATTGGGACGTGGGGAGTCAGGGAAGGGTAAACATGTGTCCTCAAGCTGCCATGTTGAAGTCTCCAGTCTTTTTCTGTGGCCAAAGCAATTGCACCATTGCTTTGCTACCGGCTCATGTCACTTAATTTTTGGAGATCACGTAGCATTCCACTGCACGGATAGATGCATATAACTTGTTTAGTAAGTCCTCCATTTCTGGTGGTTTCTGTTGTTTTTAACCATGAACAGAGCTGCATAAACAGCCCTGGTGCCTCAGTCTGGTTACATACCTGAGATTATTCCTTTAGGAATCTGAACTCTTTGAAGACTTTTGGCACCCAGCTCTAGATGGCCCCTCATAAGGAAGCATTTTAAAGGCTCAAGTCTAAGGAGAGAAACAAACTAAAAATGCTTGTCTAGAGGGGAGGCAGTCCTGGACAGGAGGGGGCGATGCTGGAGGGAGTGTGGCATGCGGAGACCCCCCCTGCCCCCCTGCTCTCTCTGGGGAGAGGCCACTCAGTGCTCTGATCCCTGCCTAGGGGGGCTCAAACAGTGGCTCGTGACTTGGGCTTACCCACGTTGCTTTTTTCACCAAGGATAAGGACAGATGAGCCATTTGGGGCCCTTGGTTTCCAGGGGCAGGCACTGACGTTGGTGGATTGGATCAGGAGTTACGAAAGACCCAGGGCCAGAAATCTGCGTCACTTTGCATAGCTGAGGGACTTACACAGAGCCTGGGCTTCTATCCTCTAAGCGCTTTCATTTTGGGCCACATTACTAAGAAGTACTTCTTTTGAAGAGATAAAGGAATCCTCAGAACTCATCGTTTTTGCATCCAAGATGAGGCCGTATTTGAAATGGAAGAAGAAAATAGTTCTTTCGGATCACTTAAACTCTTGGGCTTGAATTTTTAATTTCATCCCAGGCCATGTCAATCTCAAGAGTCTTTTCTCCCGTGTTGAGGGTTTGCGCCTTTGATTAGTACCTGTCCCTGTGACGGGCAGGGACGGCTGTTACTTACTGGGACATGTCTGGAGGCTGCAACGGAAAGGCTTTCTGACGGGCTGGTCCTCATCTCCAGGGTGTGGACTGATTACTGACTGCATTGCATGGTCAAGTTGTGGACGTTTACAAATCATAGTGGGAAGATGAGCTGGCTTGGAATTCTGTGGTGACAGATGGAAATTTAGGGTGCGGATATCATAGGAAAGAAATAAAAGGCGAGGCACTAAAAGACCCTCCTGAATTATGCCAGGAAATATTTAGGAACGGAATAAATAAGACCAAACTCATTATCATTCTGCTTAAAGGCAAACCATTTTTTTTTTTGTAAAGGTAAGTTGGTATGCCTTTTTTGGAAAATAGCTTTAATAATGTATACCAAAAATCTTAGAGATATCTTTAAGTCCAGAGATTCTGAAAAATTCTTGCTAGGAAATCATCCTAAGTATCATAAAAGCTTTAAGTACAAAAGGATGCTGAACGCTGATATGATATGGCAAACTACCTAAATTGCGAGCAACCTAAATAGCCAGCTATAGGTCAATAGCGAAGGAACTTTATTTATATCCAATTGATGCAAATTTAAAAATTATATTAAAAATTCTGTTTTCACAGAGTATGATATAAAACCAAAAGAATAGCACGGTGCTATCGACTAAAAATAAGACATAATATTGTATATGTCATATAAATCTATGTTAAAAATAATTATGCCTAGAAAAGATATCGGAAGAAATCATCCCCCGATGGCTGTGTCTGCATGATGAGGCCGTGAGCAACGACTCTCTTCTTTCTTATGCTCTGTATTCGTCAAATCTTCTCTAACGAGCACGGCCCTCTTTCATATTAAAAATAAATATTAAAAGAACCATTGAAATATGCATTAGAAGCTCTAATGAAGACATATCATTGTTCATTGGCTGTTGAAAATTGCGTTTGAGTGCACATTTTTCCTTGTAGTGCAAATGGGTGAATATTCAAAAACGAAAGGCCTGACCTTGTCTCGGTGTCGTAGAGGTGCCGGGATGCCTTTGGGTGGAGCGGGTCAGATGAAAAATAAATGAAAAAGCTCAACAGGTGCCTGGGTAGAAGACCTCCTGTTCATTTCGAACATTGGTCCATTTGTAGCTTAAATGAAACACTGCATTGTGGGTATGGCACGGCCAGTCCACAGGACAGGCTGGATAGGTGACGAAGCCGGAGGAGGACTCACTTGCAGAACTTGGGGAAGTTCAGGTCACACTCTCATCCTGTCGTCTGCGTTACCTCCAGGGTTGTGCGAGTGTCTAGATAGTCAAGTCAAAGGTAGGGAAGAGGCAGGATCTATTTCTCAGATTCATTCATTAAATTATTCAACTATATCCTGAGCATCTGCTATGTGCCAGGCACGGTGAGAGACACTGGACATAAACCGGTGGACAAGTGCATCATAGGCCTAAAGTTTCAGGTGCTGCCTTGATAGCTTTGAGCCTCACGGGGCCCCAGCAGTCTAACTGTGAGCTACCCTGATCTCACCAGGAATGCCCCTCACCCTGTAGGAAAGGCTCCCACCCCGCTAGTTTCCGTATCAGCAGGCCCAGTCGCACCCCACCTGGTCCTCAACGTAACAGGTCTCACCTCTCTGCTGTCCCATAGAAATACACAAACAAGCCAGTCACATCCGCCTATGGGAACCAGGGGCCATCTCGCCCTCGGGTTACTACAATGCCTGTGCCCCGTAGCCGTGCTGGCTTACTTTGCGCCTGAATGTCCCCCCACCCCAGTGTGGCCCTGCGTGGCGTGCGGCACCCTCCTCTGCGGCTGTGAGTACATGTGACTCATAAACTGCTGTCGATCCCATCCGTCCAGCGTTGGGGGTCATGTGCCCGGCCACCTTGTACTATTTGGGGTCAGCATTCCCCCTTTAACCCATGGGGTGGAGTAAGAGGCGATCAGCATAACAAGAGAGGCAAAGAAGCTCGCTCCTTTCTTCCAGCTAGTATTCTGGAGAGGTGTGGATGGGGTGTGATACGTGCATAAACGTGTTGACTAATTATACTAAATACGGTGGCAGACACGGAAGGGCGTGGTCGAGAATGTGGGGGCACACAGCGTAGTTCTGCTTTGGGCAGGTGATGGGGGAGTCCTCTCTGGGGAGACGGCATTTGAGTAGGGACTTGGGGGTTGTGAAGGAGCCGGCCTTGGGGAGAGCTGGGGGCTGCAAGCGGGGTGGGATAGGCTTGGCCAGCGCGGCCGGCCCCTAGCGTGTCAGGAGGATGATGTGACCAGACCTTGGAAGAGTTGGTGGGGACCAGATTTACTGGCTTCAGGAGCCACAGAGAAGAGGTTGGACTTTATTTTACATGTAATGGGGAACCACCGAAGGGTTTTAAGCAGGGCTATAGCATGATATGGTTTATATTTTTAGAATATTATCTGGGGACCTGGGTAGAAAATGGATTACGGGAGAGCAGAAGTGGAAATGGCTCAGCACAGAGTTGTGATGGGAGATGACAGTGGTTTGGGCTGTCTGGAAATGGACACCGTGGGAAAATCCAAGACAGGTATCTGGGAGGTAGAGCCAGGAGTCTTGCTGAGGAACTGGACATGCAGAATGGGGAAAGCAGAGAAAGGGACATCTCTGGGCTCTTGGTTTGACTGAGTGGATGGTGGTGTCATTCAACGAGATGAAAAGGTGGGAAGCTGACGAGTTGGGGTGGGGTGTGAGACTGAGATCGAGTGGTGTGGATTTTGTACTGTCTAAGCATCCAAGCGGGATGTCAAGCTGGTAGCTTGGAAGAGCTATCATGTTGCTCAGGATAAATGCCAGGGCGGAAGATATTAGTTTGGCCATCACCATCATTTGGTAGTATTTACATTGGTTGAATAATATAGGGAGATGGCAAAATGCTCACAGTGATTTATCCTCCTAAAATGGATATCATGTTAGATATAAGTTTGACTGTATCAACGGAATCGTATGTAATAGGACCGCTTTGAAAACTACGAAGCGCTGTGCAAACGCAGTTTCTATTCACACCGCCGCGACGTCTGGGCCTCCCCCAGCCCTCGTAGTTCTGGCATCTTGGCTTCTTTAGTTCACTGTTCCAGACACAAGGTCCCCTCCCCACATATATTCTGAGTTCCTTAGAGCATATTTTCCCTTCGCCCTAGACTAGTGCTTCAGAATGAATTTTTTTGCCAAATATCAGAAGTTTGGAGAACAGGGATAAAGCTACAGATTATCTTCTGTTTGGTTGAATAATTTTTCCACTGAATTATTTTAGCCTCGACCTAAAAGAACTATGGTCTGTAGCTTCTCCGACTTGCATGGGAGTTTGGAAAATGTACAATGTTCAGCTCTTCCAAGAGTGTTTCAGCTGAGGCCAGATTGGAACGCTCCACGGCTCTGGGTAAACAGTCAATATTTTATCCCTGTGAAGTTCTGGAGTTGATGATTTAGGAAGGAGACTGGCTGGAAGCTGGGATCTACCCGGCCAGGAACCACATGGCGAATGGATCTCCTTTCAAGGAAGCTGAATGTATATTTTATAAGATTTACTTGGGCCAGGTGCTGGTGGAGGTTGTGGGGATGAATTCAAGGGCAGTACTGGAATTTTGAAGAGACTCAGTGAGATTCTCATGAGTTGTTCTTCTAGCCTGACTCATTTGTTTAGTGTTGGATGCTTTTGAGGCCCAACGAGGTTAAGTGATTTTCCAAAGGTCACTCAGCTGGTTAGAACCACATGTTCTTAACTCACCTTGTCCCTCTTCTTCCAAGCAGCCAGCTCCTGCATGCTCCTTACGTATAAGTTTTAGTGGAATTAGCTTTTCAAGATCAAATTGAGTGTGAAAATGAAGGTCTGTCTCCGGGATCTCAGTGCCTTGACTTGGGCTAAAGTTCTAGCCTAGAATAATGTAGTTTGGACTCTTCCTGCTGTGTCCAGAGCCACAGGAAAATGGGGTGGTGGGTCCCTCGTTAAATGACGTGTGTAATTTCAATTTGATGTTTTTCAGATTATTGTAGGTAGAGCTGGATTCATTCATTAACTCCTTTGTTCGCTGGATTTTCTGCAGTGGGTCTGGCTCTAGGTTTGGTGTTGGAGACGCAGTGATGAGTCAGACGCCATCTCTGACCCTCCCGAGGACTAGGGGGTTAGACACGTAGTCAGGCACTTACTATACGGGAGCAGGGGCGGGGATTTGATGGGGGTAGGCACGGGATACACAACGAGGTTCATAATTCAGGCTTGGAGGCCCAGACCGGGAAGGCTTCCTGCAGGAAGCGATGCCTTCTCCGACACTGGAAAGTAGGGCGTGATGTGAGGGGACACGTTCAAGGGGAGGGTGAGCAGGGGCGTTCCGTGCAGCAGACTAACGTCGCACACGGACATTGCATGCTAAGGGATCTGCAGCCCATCCGGGCAGAGCTGCGCCACAGGGCAGAGGGAGCCTGGTGTCTGTTTGGAGCTCTCTGGAAAACCCGAAGGGGCGGGAGCCCCGTGGGGATGGGCACGTGAGTGTCTGCACGTAGGAAAGCCCACGGTGGTCGCTGTGGGGAGAACTGCAGGGCACGCAGAGTGGGGTCCGGAGAGACTGGGCAAGCTGCTGACACAAGGCTGGGGAGGGGGACAGCGACCTCAGCTGGGCTTGGCAGTGGGGAGAGAAGAACTAAGTCACCCAGGGAAGGAAGGACCACTGTGCCTCCAGGAGGAAAGTGCAGACCTCCCAAACCAGTGGCCTTGGGAAGTGCGGATCAGAGTGGTGGTGTCTGTTTCCAGCTCCCACCTCCGAGCACTGCTGTGTGCCGGCTCCGGGCCGTGCACCTTACATGCATGTTTGCCATGGATCCCCCGGCCGTCCAGCAGAGCAGGCGCTGTCCTCCCCTGCAGGGGGCTGAGCACTGTCTCCTTCCTGCCAAATTCAGGTCCCCTGCAGCCTCGGAAGTAGGGTGTGTGCAGACATAATTAGATGGGTTAAAGATCTGAGATGAAATCATCCTGGATTTAGGATGGGCCCTAAATGCAGTGACTGATGTCCTTGTAAGAAGAGGGCGACCCCACACACACGCACGCACAGGGAAGACGGCCACAGGAAGACGGAGGCAGAGATGGCGTGATGCTGTCACGAACCAAGGAATGCCAGGTGCTCCTGGAAACTGGAAGAGGCAGGAAGGACCCTCCCCCTGCAGCCTCTGGGGGGAGCGTGGCTGCTGACACCTGAATTTTGGACCTCTGGCTCCCAGAGCTGTGAGAGAGTCGGTTTCTGCTGTTCTAAGCCACCGTGTCTGTGGTGACTTGGTACGGCAGCCCCAGGAAAATCAACACATGCCCATTTTAATGATGGCAAAAAGCAAACTAACGCTTAGAGAGGTTTGCGCTAAGCTCAGGTCACCTGACTAGGAAGTGGCCAGGCTGGGATTTGAACTCATCATGTGACTTGCCATCTGCATCCTTCACCGCTCCGGTTTTCATGCCTTCCCCAAGTAACAGCTAATATTTCTGGGGCTTTTACTCTGGGCCAGGCACCATATTAAGCACTTTGCTTTGATTATTTCAATTATGTTGAGGATTATCTTGCAAGAGATAGCTTCATTTGAAAATGTGGATGGGGACTGTCTCTATATGGAAGGACAGTAAACTATTTTGAGAGCTGGGCTTTTTTTTTCCCCCTCTGCTTAGCTTGTCCCTGGCATCTCATCTGCTGAAGGGAGATTTTCCACCTTGAGGAGCTAAGCAGCGTGAGAGGAAGTGTCAGGCATGTCAACCAGTGGCTCATGAAATATTTCATCTTGTAATACATTAATAGAGAAAACTGAGGCGGTTTTCAGCCCATTCCAGTAAATTGGTTTTAGCACTAATGAATTGTTCTGTTTGAGCACGGCATTATTGGAAAAAATGCTGACGTTAACAGTGACACGGAGGCATTTGAAACTCCATCAAAAATTATAATTTCAAAATAAGAGGCTGGAACATTTTTTTGTGTTCTGTTCATTAACATAGGTTGTCCGATCAACGCTTTCAATCGGTAGCAGAGCACGGTATGGACTGGCTGCGTGGCGGAGCTGCAGATTGGCTATCTTGCCACCTGTTGCTTTTGATGACCTCATTCCAACATTTATATTCAAATCTGATCGCTCAGGGCTTCAGTAGTCAGTGGGTCATAAATTTCACCCAGTTCCTCTGGCTGAATTTCAAGCATGTAGACCAGCAAGGATGATCGGAAAGACAGTTGTACACAAACGGAGCATGAAGGAAATCATCCTTATTGGAGGACGTGGCAGAAACAATTTTCCTCTGTGCTAGGCAGACGTCAACTCTGTGGAACTGGCCAGAAATAAAGATCGCTCCACCGATGGGCCGCAACACGGGGAGAACGATGGTACCTCCTCCCACCCCCAGCCCCAGATGTTTCAGGGTCTCAGGGCCAAAGGCCCGTGGAGCCAGCAGCTTGGCTGCACCGGACGGCCACAGGGAATTTTTGAAAAGCAGGAAGGGAGGGGAGCGACAGCGCCCTGTGCAGAGCTTTGCCGTGTGCCCGGCTCTGTGTCGACTTCACTTCATCTCCCAGTGGCCCCGTGGTGGAGGCATCAGGTTCAAATGTATGAAATTGTTGTTCTGGTAGGTCCAAGGTAGTGGGATCTTGGTAATTTTGTTTAGTTTGCTCTGTGCTGTTACTAGCCCAATTTTGCAGCGGAGGACAGTGAAGTGTAAGATGCTTTCCCGGGATCACATGCCAGGAGCGCAGCAGCGAGGCGGGGTAGCTCCGGGAAATCGGAGCCCCACCCTCCTCCTCCTCCTCCTCTCCCGGTGGGCTTTAGCAGGGGGCGTGAGACCAGATTTGTACTTCCAACACCCTCTGTGTTACTCTGGCAGCTGGGTGGAGGTGTGGGGGGACCAGGGTGGGTTCCGGAGCTGTCACGGGAGTCCAAGCAGAGCGACTTAGACCAGAGTGATGTTGTAGGGGAGGCGGGAGGAGGGCACCGATTCCAGGACTGTCCAGAGTTGAGACCCACCGGGACGTCGTGTGTGATGAAGTGCCCTGTCCCTTGGCTTCTCCTCTTCACACCTCGAATCCTGGGTGGAATGTCCCCGTGTGTGACGTACCCGTAACACCCTGAGCTTTGCCGTGGCTACAGGCATCTCCACTTGACTGTAAGCGCTCTGAGGCTCGGGATCATGGCTCTCCTTAGGACCATTGTAGCATCTAGTACACAGTAGGCCACTGATATTTGTTGGATAAATGAAAGAATTCAAAACAAGCAGTCAGTTACGACTGACTCCAGTCCTACCTGGCATCAGACGCCCGTTTCCTTGAACCCTGAGCTTCCTACGTGAAGACGGTCAGAGGTGGAGACGTGATCCCCATGGTCTTGCCTACACGCACCTCCGGTTTCCGCAGCATCTTTCTCAGTCCCCGTGGCAGGCTGCGTGAGACATAGCAGCCTGTTACTCAGTGTCCACATTTTGAGGGTGACATGTCTTTATCCATTGAACTCAGCTAATTTGGACCACTGCCACTAAATTTTTCTAGACAATTTAAAGAGGAGCACGCTGACCAGTACTATGTGCTAAATTGCTTTTAAACAAGGGAATTCTGTCATCTGCAAACTAAAATATCTTTTCTCAGGATTAGTTCTCCTTCTTTTTCTTGAGCTCCCCGGGTATGCTTTGAGGGGGGATGTGAGGAGTAAAAAGAGCATCCAGTTTGAAGAATCTTTATTGTCCCAACAAGTAAAAGACCCTTTAACAATCACATTGATTTTCGTTGATGGATGTAAATGGTTTTGGAAGTAAATTCTTACCCTGGGCAAGACCTGCTTGGAGATGCCAGGGTTGTGTTGTGCCCTTACACGACATTAATGGGGAATGAAAGAAGACAGATTTTGCCATGGAAGTAACAATTGCCGCTGATGAATTGCATCAGAGGGACAATAGGAGTCAGGTAACTGGCCCCCGAGTGGAGACATGTACCCGGCGAAGGGGACAATGATCGGGTTGCTGGCTTCTGCTGGCAAAGCATCAGGAAAGGTGCAGCGGTCTCAGCACTCAGAAAACCCGAGAAAGGACTGTACGCTTCCTGGTGGAGATGTTACAGAAAAATCCAGGAGACTCTCCTGAGTTGCTCACTGGCGATGTTTCTTTCCTGTGATTGGTCCTCATTTATCTCTAAGACTTGCGAAAGGTTCTGCCTCTTTAGCCTGCAGGGTGACCCTCATTGTCTTCCCAAATGGGGCTCTGGATGTGCTGGTGTCTCATCCCCTGACGTGTCCTTCGGGCCTCCTCCTCCTCGTCCCCCCAAGATGCCAGTGTGGCCCCCACGGCTGGATCTGCGTGGTGGAGGGCGCCCCGCATCACAGTGTGCGGTCTTGGGTGTCACACGGACCCGGGCTCATGTCCCAGCTCCATCGGGAAGTGGCCTCCTCTTTCTGAGGCTCCGTTTCCTCGTCTGCAACGTGGATTCACAGTTCCTCCCGCATGGACCTCATATGGGGAGTCAGTGGGGTAAGTCATGAATCCTTTAGCACCTTTCCTGGTACACACAAGTACCCAGTAAACGATAAAAGCAAAACAAACTGTCATGATCAACAGAGAAGACATTGCTGTGACTACAGCTTGAGCTTCTTGGCTGGTCTCTGCTTTCACTCTGCCGCCACCGCCCCCCACCTGCAATAACGTTCCCTCCAAAGCAGTTCTGTCCTGCCACCCCCTTGCTGGAGCAGCGTGTGTGGTTGTAAGTACTTCGAGCCTGGAGTTAGGATTGGGTTCAAGTCCTGGCTCTGCCACTTACAAGCTGTGTGACCTTAACCCTGTTACTTACCTTCTCTGTGCTGCTCTCTCTGGTTGCATGGTCTCTCATCCGCTTCTCTCAGTACCTCTCTGCGGCTGGCAGTGAACTGGCTTGACCCGCTGCTCAGCCTCCGCTGCGCTTGGCATGGCACAGGTGCTCCTGGCTGAAGGTGGCTGCCACCCCTGTTTGCCGTGTGACTTCTCAGTTTGAGCGCCGCTGCTCCGAGTGTGGCCTTTTCCTGCCCCTTCTGTGCAGAGCGGTTCTGATTGGTTTCTGATCAGCCAATGAACTGGCTCCTTCTGTCCCCGTCCGATCAGGGGCGGAGTCAGATGAGACAGCGTGACGGCCACCGGGAGTGAATGGAGTCAGCCTGGGCCGCGGGGCCGGCTGTGCCCTTTGACATCCCGTCCCTGAGCTGGGGGGCGTTCAGCTTGCAGGGGGGCAGCCCCCGTTTCTCCGACCATGAGGGCCGACAAAAGCGCACCTGGGCACCGCGTTTCCACCTTCGCTGGCACTGCCAAAGCCTCCTGCTCCGAACCGCTCAAACTCGCCTCCCGAGTCAAGCAGAGAACGGAAACACCACGTGCATCTCGGAGGCGAAGAACGTGGATCGGGGTGTTTGGGGCGCGACGCCGGGACGCGGGGCCGGTCACGAAGCGTAGCGAGCAGCCGGGAAGCAGCCGTCTCTCCGGGCTG
The DNA here is from genome assembly GCA_963575035.1 of Avahi laniger. Classification (NCBI taxonomy): domain Eukaryota; kingdom Metazoa; phylum Chordata; class Mammalia; order Primates; family Indriidae; genus Avahi; species Avahi laniger. The sequence goes on from CAUYSK010031058.1 coordinate 11,707, forward strand.
CTGAGCCTACCGTCTCCCTGAAGACTGTGGAGGAAACGCTGTCCGGGCACCCTGTTCGCTGTGTCTCTGGCGCAGGCAGGAGACTGGGACGAAGACCCTGTGAACCTGCGCCGAGCAGGTGCCCTAGGGCCGCAGCCTCTTGTGGCTGTTGAAAATCGAGGACCCTGGATCCCCTGCCCCCTGGCATTTCCTACTATGGAACCGTGCTCAGTGCAAGGCCCACTCACCTCTGTGTGACTGGCTTGCTAATAAATTATCTGAAGGCACATTTTGTAAGGTCAGCAAATGTTACTTTGAGTACCAGCTATGTGCCTGGCGTTGCCCTAAGCATCTATGATACATCAAGCAGCAGAGC
>CAUYSK010031063.1:0-23661 GCA_963575035.1 Avahi laniger
CACGCACACACACGCGGCTTTCTCTAGAGACAGGAGGAGAACTGTGTAAAGAGGAACAGCTCCGTGCCTGCAAATGCAGGATTTGTGACAGGCATGGGGCGAGGACGCAGGCGTGTGCCTTTGTGTACATGAGATGGGAAAACAAACCACTTCGGTCTCCTTCTTAGCCAAACGGAGGATTTCCTTCCTGATTTCCAGAGTTACATGATGCCGTTTGTTCTGTCAGAGTTTGTACCCACAGATTTGGGGAAGAAACTAAGAAAGGAGGGCAGATAAAGGGACAAAAGGCACACAGGAGAAGAGAGCACTCCTCCTGCCCGCCTGGGTCCCGACGTGTCCGGAGACCCAGCAGAGCGGCGGAGGCCGGGGGCACACCGGGGCCCGCTTGCTGTGGGCCCGTCCCGGGGCTGTGTCACCTGCTCGAGTCCCGGGGCGCCCTGGGAAGCAGCCTCAGGCGGGGGCTGTTCTGCTGCGCCTGCAGGTTCTGCCGAAGTCAGCCCAGGGTCCACCGTGGGCAAGAGTCCTCAGCGGGCATCGCCCTCTGCCATGCTGTGGGGACTGCCCTGCTCCGCACCCTGTCGACAGCCAGGCGTGGCAGCCTGTGAGTGGCCAGAGTCATGATTTTCTGAGTTCGACATTGAGACATCGCCACACCACTGTGAGACATGGTGGTAGGAAAGCACTAAGCCCGGTGCGGTGGGCACTCCTCATCCGCCACTGGGCACTGTTAGCGATGCTCAGTTCTCATGGGCTTCTCTGAGGTTTACGAAGAAAAATGCAAATAAGCCATGAACAGGAGCAAACTCTACGTTCTCCAGGGCTGCACTTTCTATTGTGAGAGATGAGGGCCAGACTTCTAGACGGAGATGGAAACGTCGGGCTGGTACTGCGGGGGGCTGCAGATGAGGGCTCCAAAGACCCAGCACAAGGAAAATACCAGGAAGTCTCATGTTTTATATTAAAATTTCTTGCAAATTAGCCATAACCCTATAAGTCATCCAGACTTTAACATTAAAAACATTAGATATGCTCTTAAACTGATAGAACATTTCTTAACTCCCCCTTCCCCTGAATCTTCTAGTGAAACTGTCGCTCTGAAAAGATGTTCTAGGTTTATTGTGCAGATTTAAATACCCTGGTATACCTGTGCATATCTCCAGGGGTGAAGCCCCTTCTAACTGGAGAAGCACTGACATCTGAATCTTTGAAAAGACCAAACTCCTGGCACCAAAGTGGAAAGAAGTCTGTGTGAGGGTCCCTATTGAAGTCCGTCTGCTGGTTGGGTTGCCCCTGGTTCTGCTTGGGTTAAGTTCCCAGCATGTGTTCCTGCTATAGACAAAGATAGAAATCAAAATTGAGAGCATTGAAGATAAACTAAATCCAACCATTTGTCTTCTAATATTCCAGCCTTCACTTAGAACCTTTAGCTGTTAATTAGACATTTTACAACAATCTGTTTATTTAAATGCCCAGATGTTTGAAGACCACAAGGTCACTGTCAGGCTATTGCTGGACAAGGAATGTTTGTCTCTCGTCTCCAAGGTAGATGTCCATTGGTTTTGCCATCCCCAGACTGGGTCTGACACTAACAAATCGGACGTCTCCGACCTGTGATCAGTCTGAGAACCCGGCCACGCAAATGCGGGCGTGCCTGCGTGGGAACTGTCTTCTACTGCGAGCCAAGGCCAAGCTTTAGTTCCCATTTACCTGCAAGGAGCAGAGAACCCAAAGCATTGTCAGCGGCAGAGAAGACACCACTATTTTGGCTATTTTTCGCAGCACTCAGATTCATATCTATGCTCAACGTGCTTTGTATGTTTTCCCCCACATGCTGGGACAGGCCTGTTTTCCAAGACAAGATTTGGGAGCAGAGGGAAGAGGCTTCTTTTGGACATGGTCATCAGCACAGTGTAATCTCCCTGCAAAATGGGAAAAGTCCCCTCGCTGGGGACAAGCTTTGCTTCGGTTGTCTCGGGAGCCTCCTCCACCTGATTTTCCACCCTTATCCCCCAATCTTGGACCTGCCCTTCAACTGAAAGACACCTTCTCCCCTTTTGATGTTTTATCTGAATCCTTGGCAAAAGTCTAGCATATAATTTTTTAATTAAGATGCCTGTGTTTGAAAAGGCAGTGACAATGGAGCTCCAGGCTCATCTGGCTTCCCGCGTGCTCCAGGACGGGCTCAAGTTTGACTTTCAATCAGGTCACAGCATGTAGTCGGCATCTGTGACAACCTCATTACTCATAAGGACAGAGGCTCACTGAAATACAGGGAAACACTCCCGTCACCAGCACACCCAGTATGTTTTTGCTCTGTGCCATTGGCTTGAAGTTTTCCCACCGGGCCAGTATGCAAGACACATTGCCTACCTTGCAAAAGATCACCTTTCTCTTTAGAACCATTGATATTTTGATGCCCTTGGACAACAACTTAGAGTATGTACAGATTCCACCTCGCAGGGGATCTGCGGGTGCTTCTGGTGTAGCTTGGGAGCAGCCCTGAGAGACCAGAGGCAGCTCTTACAATGTGAGTGCCTCACTGAGAGGGGCAGCTCGTCCACAACTCTTTCATCTTAGCTACGGCCAGGCCACACGCAGCACGGTCCCCTGGGGCCGAGATATGGGCCGAGTGCAACACGGTCCCGTGGGGCCGAGATCTGGTCCGGCTAGGTTTGACTGGGACAAGCATTGTGGAGTCTGAGGCTGACACTCAGTGCAAGAGTCAGACACAACACAATAGAGTGAAGTCAAAGTTGGCATGAGGAGAATGGAGAGGGCTGCAGGGGAGAAACTAATTTTGGGGAGATATATGGCATGCATTAGTCTGTATGGCTGTGATTTCCAAAAGGTCATCTCCTTAAGTACTGAAACTTTAGAGTGTCACCTGTTTCTGATGGTCATGCATACACTTCCTTGCCCCAAGTTTAATACTGCTAAAGTTTGGGGGGAAATGCTGGCCTCATCAAATATCACAATTAACCCTGGACAGTCTCAGTCCATGCATGTAGTCCCAAGGTAATTATTAATAGCACAACTTTCACTCTTAAAAGTCTACTTGTTTGGGCAGGAAGTGGTTCGATCCCTCTAGATAAGGAAAGCAGATATTGCTTTTCCTTTTAACATATCAGAGAAACGTTGAGCTTTGAGGCGCTCCTTTTCCAACTTCAGGGCTGTTTTTTATATGCTTTTATATCCTTAATATGCCCATTCTTTTCTCCACCTTTTTGAATATATGGCATATAGTTATAACTGTTTTAATGTCCTTGTTGACTCGTCTGTGTCGTTGCTGGGTCTGTTTATATTGATGAATCCCTTCCCCCCATTATTAAGTATATTTTCCTGCTACTTTGCATCTCTGGTAATTTTTGAGTGGACGGCCAGACATTGTCATCTGTGCTGTGTTGGGTGTCAGGTATTTTTGTATTCCTTCAGATATTCTTGTGCCTTGTTCTGGACACAGTTAGGTTACTTGGAAACGGTTGATCCTGTCGAAGCTTGCTTTCAAGCTTCCTGGGTGGTAGCAGAGCAGCCTTTGCTCCAGGGATTATTTTTCCCCTTCTAAGTGCACCCAGTGCCCTGTGCATTACAAGTTCCCCCTCTGGCTATGGGAGCATCAGCTGTTCGTTCCTGCCCTGTACAGCATAGGGGCTGTCTGCCTGCTCGTCTCTGTGCTTCCCACCCCCACCTTGAGTAGCTTCTCATCTGTGCACTGACCAGTACATGACTGAAGAGCAGGGCCCACCAGATCTCCAGGGTTCTTCTTCCACGTGGGGCTCTCTGTGCAGCTCTCTTCCCCATCACCACACTCGGCCACTTCAGCCACTTTGACGTCCCTGAGTTCTCGGCTACGTCTGCTTCACTCAGGGAGAATGCCAGGCTTTGCTCCCGCTCTTTGTGCTGCTGCTTGACTGAAAACTCTGCAGCCAAGAAGCTGGAGCGATCGCAGGGCTTGCCTTGTTTGTTTCCCTTCTCCTGTGCCGCCTGCTGTCCAGTATTCAAAAGCCATTTTTAAAATTTTTCCCATTTGTTGATGTTTAAGGCAAGAGGATGAATCCTTCTTACTCCCTCATGGCCAGAAGGGCAAATCCTGGATTTGGGGCTGTTTTCACCTCTGTATTTTTGGTACCGATGCTTTGTCCTCTCCTGTTGCACTGGGCATGAGTCTTTGCTCTCTGCTCTGGGGTGGCCAGTGGCCAGCACTCTTGCTGCTTCGTCACCCCCAGCTTCTGTTCTTCTCTCCACTTGTTTAGTTCTTGTCTGGTTTTTCTCTCACTCTGCCCAGCTTTTGTACCAAGTGGCTGATCCTCCACAGACATCACCATTGGCGGGATCAGATAATTTTCTTTTTGGAGATGAACTGATTCCCCTGGCAGTTTATTGGCTTCAATCTTCCAAATGTCCACACTCTTATCCTGCATTCTTGTTGCAGGGCTCCATGCCTCTTCACCAGCAAAAGAGGCATGATCAGTCTGCCTGTCTATCTGTCCTCTGTTTGTCATCTATCTATGTATTTATCTCCTATTTATCATCTATCTACTCATCTATCTACCTATATCCATCTATGATCTATCTTCCTGTCCATTCTCTGTCTGTCTGGCTATCTACCTGTCTAGCTGCCCATCCATTCATCTATGCATTATCTATCTTTCATGATTATTATTTTTACCACAACTTCTTCCATGGCTGAAATTGTTGTACATGGAGGAATGTTCTAGCAGGTTCTATGACTTTGTCAAGAGCATTCCCAGAGCCCAAGGCAGAATTTGTCCATTTCCCCCAAAGGCTTTAAGCCTGACACTATTAGATCTGGGATACTCGTGAATTAGTTTGATCTTCAGCTGATGGACAATCCATTTGTCCCTTTAGGCAATTAAATATTTCAATTATGATCTTTATTTTATTTAAATCTTTGAGATCAGGCTCCCCTTTATTTCTTAGTTCCCTGTTGAAGTCCTAAATTCTAAAAATCTTTGTCTCACAATTGCTAAAACCTGTCTGTAATTAAACTCTTCTGAATATATGGTGTTCCTCCATGCTTCTCTTTCTCTTTTCTAAATTAATTTATTCCACTAACTTTTATTGACCACATCTTACTTTATAGACTAAACTAGGTGATAGAAACACAAAGATAAATATCCTGTCATTTAGGAACTTCTGTGTCTAGTTAAAAAGATGCTCACGACACAACATGGTAAGTGCAGTGGCAGAGGTAAGCACAGGGGGCTACGAGAAGACAGGAGGTGGGTGCCAAGTTCTAAATTCCTAGAAAAGACCTTACCTGAGGTAGGAGTGTGGAGGGGTTTGCAGGCAAAGAGTGTGAAAGGTATGCAAGGATTTTTTTTTTGAAGGCAACCTTTAGAAAAATCATGGAGACGAGAGTACAGACCACTGGGAATACAGTAGAGGACGGAGCTTGCTTTGACTAGACTGTAGGAGGGTAGAGTAGGAAGGACAAGCACCAAACATGGGGAGGTAGGAAGGCGACAGATCTCGAAGGATCTTGTATGTCATGTGAATAATGTCCAAAGACTTTATACAGAAGTATCTGGATTAAAAATGAAACCTTTTTTGTCAGTGGAGTGATAGGACAAGATTAGATTTCATAAAGGTCACTCCGGATACAGTGTGGAGAATGGATTATGTCAGAACAAGAATGGAGGGAGAACAACGGGGAGACTTGGTTTTATTCAGATGAGAAATAATGAAGAACAAAGGGTACCACTGCTTGGGGAAGAGGGAAGAGAGAGACAGAGACACAGACACAGAGAGATGAAATCAAGAAATATACACGCGTGGAACTGACAGAACTTGGTTGCAGAGGGAGGAAGAGAGAGAGAAGTCCAAGATGACCCTGGGATCTCTAGGACGAATGACCATGAGAATATCTGGGGTATTCACTGGAATAGGGGACACCAAAGCAAAAACGTATTTGGACTACAAGATGACGAGCTCAATTTCAGATACATTAGATTTGAACTGGTTGTGAAATATCACTGGAATTGCCTGAAAGTTAATCGGATATACAGCTTTGCAGCTCTGTAGAGATATTTGGAGGTGACATAAGGGTCCTCAGCTTACAGGGGATAGGACTGAATGACAGCAGAGACCTGGGATGGAGACCTCTTATGGGGCGAAATTGCACTTGCAACTAGTAGTTGGTTACTTTCCATATCCATACTCCATTATTTTCTATTTCTAAAGAGTTACAGAAACATGACTCTGGCGTTGTCTCTTTTTGTCATTATATCGGATGTGTAGAAGAAAGTTTTACAATGAATTAAACTAGTTCACATTTATCTTTGCAACCTGTGCATCTACAGTTTTCTCCAGCTCAGGAAAAAGAAGGGGTACAGACTGCCCTGCACGAGGACCTTGGGGTTCTGTGCTGGATACATGCAAGCTCTGCTCCTCTGGGGGAAATGTGGGGACTCACTACACACTGTGTCGTCCCTGACTTTTTGGAATGTTTTTATTGTTAACCCCATGACATTGAACTCTGTGACACAGAATGTTCTGTGAATTCCCAACACAGTAGGTATCTTCCTGAGTTTCCTGACCTATATTTTCATATTGGCCAGAATTCCTATGTTGACCAAGCTTAATCTTATACATTGATTTGTTTTAAATAAACTATTTATGTGAAGATGAAGTTTTTAGAACTTCGCTTCAGTTTCTCAGTGCAGTGGTAGAATATGGCCTTTGAAGTCAGACAGACCTGGTGTTGAGCCCGGCTCTGTAACTGACTAGCTCTGTGATAACAGATAAACTCTTTAACCTCTCAGATTGGGTTTCTATATCTAAAAACTGAGGATGAAATAAAGTTTTCATAGGATTATTGGAAGGATTAAGTTTCATAATACATGTGAAGTGCTTAGCACAGAGACTGAAATATGCGAAAGTGCTCAGCGAATTGGCTGCTGCTGTTTACGTGGTTTCTGTGCACGGACTGTCTTCTCTGGGGACCGGTTCAGTTCTGTGCAGCCGGCACCTGGTGAGAGCCTGTCGTCTGTACAGACTCTGCAGTGGTGTTCTTTGTTTGGGGGGCTATTCAAAGATGAAACAACCCTAATTAACATCCCCAAAGAATTTCCCGTAAAGTTAGATCACCATTATTTCCTACTTTACATTTGCCTGTGGTACCATCCCTTTCCTCAATCCAGGGGAAACATTTTTTAAAAGTTTTCCCAATCTTCTTTGGATAGTGGGGGAGTTTTGGTCTGTGGTGATGGGGCTTTCTCACTCCATGTTGCCATCTGGAATTCTTTGTTCAGGCCTTGGCCAGAAAAAACAACAACAAAAACAACACACTCACGTAGGAAAATAACATTTGGCAGGAACTTGGCAACAATAACCCTTTCGTTGCCAGAATACTTGTTCACTGTGTGGGTAGCTCAGATGGCACTTAATTAAATGCATTTCCCTATAAATTCTCAGCAGTGTGATTATTTTTACTGATGGCTAATAACTACCGTATCTCTAAGGCAACCAAATTTCACAGCTTGCAGGATAGGGAAATCAGCATGTATAAATAACATGTTGCTTTTGTTAATACTCCACCATATTCCTCATCATTCTCAGAGTGACAGTGGACTTATCTGTTATTATTTCCCCCCTACCTGATATGCCTATAATATAATAAAGATAATACCTACTATTTTCAGTGCCAGCTGTGAGTCATGTACTGTACTAGGCACTTTGTATTCATTATCTCATTTAATCTTCACAAGTGTTTGAGACAGGTACCAGTATTCTCATTTACAAGATAGGGAAAGATGAAAAGAAAGTTCAAAGAGGTTAAGTATTTTGCTCAAGGAAAGTGATGGATTTGAAGAGTGGTCTGAAAAATCTACTTGATGCCAAAGCCATGATCTTTCCTTTACACTACATGAACTTTTCTAAGGAAAGGTCCTTATCATGTTTTCAGATACAGTCTCAACACACTTCTCTTCAGTCAAGACATACCTAAAAAATTATTTATGCCTCCATTCAGTTCCACAGTTCACCCTTGAGCATCTCCTGTCCAGTGCAGGAATATTAGGAATATGATGAGGAGAGAGGAGCCCAATATTCCCCTCTTTTCCTCAGCTGCTGTGTGGTGCCAGGTAAAATATTTAAACTAATTTTTCTCATGTTTTTAAATTAGCCAAAAAGTTTACTTATGTAGAGACATTGCTTTTTAGGCACCACACTTTATATATTTGAAGAGAAAGGTAAAAATTGGCTGAAAATTGTGAATTGGAACAAGAAAAAAATAAGATACATTGGTCAATTGCCCTTAAAAATAAGGTATTGATTCTTGTCTATTTCTTTGCAGGTCTATAACCTGTGGGAAAGGGCATATGCATTAGAAAAATGTATTACGCAAATAATGTTTTTGACATAATTTTACAGATTTGTTTACTGTGCTATATTTCAATAAATTTGACTCAAATGCCTTATTTGACCTTCATTCACTTTGCAGGATATTTTTCTAGGTTTAGAATTTGGTTATTATTTTCTTTTAGCATTTTAAAGATGTGATTCCATCATCTTCTGGATTCCATTGTTTCTTTTGAAAAGTCAGCCATCCATATAATTGTCACTCCTTTGAATATGATGTGTCTCCCTCACTGTTCCCTCCAGCTCTCACCCTTGGCTGTTTTTAAGGTTTCTCTTTGTTTTTAATTTTCAATATGCTGAGCCTATTATGTTTTTAAGAATAATGTAATTCCAATGTAGCTACATGTGTTTTTCCCCCCTCCTGTATTTATCCTGCTTCAATCTTGTAGAGCTTCTTAAATCTGTGGATTAATGATTTTAGCATTTGGGGGAGATTCTTGGCCTGTGCCTTTTCACATATTCCTTCTGCCCCTTTATCTGTGCCCCCCTTTAGGACTCCAATTACATGTACATTAGAACTTATCACTGTGTTTCATGTTTATTCGATTTGTATATTCATTTATTTGTGGTTACTTTTTCTCCGTATTCTTTACTTCTCCAGTTCTGATGCCTTAAAAGTCCTAGATTTCAAGTTTTCTTTTGTTACCTGGCTATGATACCTCCTAAAAGGTCTGAGCCTCTGCTGTCTGCTTGGGTTTGTGAGTTTCTTGAGACATAGCAAATGCTACAGGAGAAAAGCAAGGAAGAGGGTTGGACTTACACATGTGTGACTTTCTGTTTTTGTTTTTTTTTTTTTCCTGCTCTGGGATCTTTACCCCTCAAGTACTAGCTGACTTGGTTGTTGTCTGTTGTCTTTCACCAACTTGTTTTGTATTTTTTCCAGATTTTATAGTTATTCTCAGCAGGATGATCAGATTGACACAAGCTACTTTATCAGAGCCAGAAATGGAAATTCTACATCAATAAGTTTGAATTAGAGGTTCCATTTCTTTTCTTTAGTTTTATGTTAGTGACTTGGATAATGAAATATATGTTACTGAGGTCATAGTACTGAAATTAAAATTAGAAAAATTGAATTTTCATTCCAGAATTAACAGAAAATTGCTTTGTGAAACCTTCTGGTTTCAAATTCCCTGCCTATAAAATGGGAACACTATATCACCTATGTAATTGTCAAGACTATTGAAAATACTTGAAGAAAAATAGAAGGAGATTTTTTTCTGATAAAATACTGTCATTATTCATCCTTATTCTTTTATAAGTTAGCTCCATATGGGGACTGAGAAATGAATTTTTAATTAAGAACTTCACTGTAGCAACCAGCGGCAGCAATCACGCTTACACTGTGTCATGCCTGTGTTTACCATCTCTCCACCCATCAAAGAAAACTGGAAAGAGAAATGAGCAGATGCTAACTCAGTGTGAAACTGTAGTCAGAGTGCAGCATGTATTGAATTTGTAATATCCTGACAGGCCTGAGTCTGTACAGCATTTGGAAACAATTTCAAGATGTTTTCTAAGAGGAAAGAGAAATGCGTTTGTTCACAGAGACAACTCTTACCTACCTAGATAACCTGTGTCCACTTAAGAACACCACCAAGAGTTGTGAAAGCAGGTATGTGCCTGTTAATTCGAGCGCTGCTAAGCACATAAATAGGTGAGCCGTTAATGTACATATCTTGGTCATCTTAGTAAACCAAAATTGAGTCGACTTTTTTCCTAGGTTAACCTAATCTAAAAATAACACCTTCATCTCTTATTAATAGGCTAGTTGTTATCTGATGTTTTTCTGTGGGCTCAGGGCTCCAGAATAAATCATGCTTTGATTATAGGGTGGATTGAGTTTTACTGACTCATTCAGGATGGGGCTGGGTACAGAACTGTGGTCTATCCCAGGTCCCAGCTAGGACAAGGCTCGTCAGATCCTAGGCCCTGTTTATATCATGTGGGAGGCACAGAAATGGCTGGAGAAGGGGAGGGAACAAACCATCAAAAAAATTCTTTCTTGCTTCTAATCCCACTGAGAGATTTTGTCCCATTTCTAGTCCAAGTCATGAATTAAAAGAAAAGGCAAGATGCCCTGGGGGGTTAACTCCAGGGTAGGCACACGCCTTAGGCCTCGAAGTTCAGTAATCCTCCATTAACTTTGAAACCTCTCCACGTACAGGGTCTCTACATCTTCCCCACTTGACAAGGTCTTGTGGACTTTCTGAAGGGGGGTTTAAGAGACTTTCAAAGAATACCCAAGTTGCCATCATATTATTTTGAAATTATACACGTCAGAAAGAAAGAGCAGGAAGCAGTCTCTGCAGCGGCCCTGCTCAGCCTCAGGGAAGCAGGATGTCGTGTGGGATATGAGACTCGGGGATCAGGTGATCTCGCCATCCGCTTGGCTGCAGGTGCTGTAGCTCCCTATGCTGGGCTGAGACATTGCAGTTAAGAGCTCCCCATCTCTGCTTCTTAGTCTTCTGCTACTACTGACACACACACACACACACACACACACACACACACACACACACACCTCCCTGTTCTCTCTTATTTTTAAATAATTCTCTAAACACGTATTTATTGAACACCTGCCTATAATATAGTGATTGCTCTAGGGACCAGGGATTCGCAAGCATACATAACACATTGATCTTTCTACATCATGATTTCTGCTTGCCGATGTCCTCTCGTTCATGGATTCTATCCACTGCCTTATTTGTGCTTGTCAGCTATCTGCGTTCTTCTCTACATGTAGCACAAATACCCCAACCCAAACAGCATGGTAGTTCCTGCCGATCTATCATCTGGGTTAAGATCTCATGTTGAGCAGAACTCTTCTTCCACGTTCCCTTCTCAACAACCCTTGGGCCAGATGCCAATCTTTGGTCCAATCCACTTTGGCCAGGATAGCAAGGTCTCAGGTGTAATCGTGGTGACCTGTGTCTAAGGAGACTCTCATCAGGAGGCTCTGAGGGTAGCAGGTCTCAGGTGCTCTCCAGAAAGGCTCAGTCTACAACATACATAGGTTGTCCAGTGTGGTTAGTGTTGCCAATCTGGGCAACATGTATTGTAAAATGGAACAATTCCACCTATTGACCTGAACTGAGCAAATAAATTTCAAAAAATTAATTATCTAACTCTGGTTTAGGGTTCATTCTGACAACCACAAGGGCTTATAATGCTAATGAGGTTCATGGAAATCTGTCAGCCAACTCTGGCATCCTTGTTAGCATGCAAAGACATGTTCCTATAGAAGAGAAGATCGAAAGCCATCCAATGTCAGCCATGGCATTGAATGCCAGAATGATCTTCTCACGGATAATTCCTTAAGGAACACTTGCTGAACTCACCTGAGAGACTTGGAAGAGGTGACGCTGTAGGGCAGGCACAGTGAGAACACAGGGTGATGGGAGCACTTTGTGCACGTCCAGTGGGTTACCCTGGAGAAAGCTGCTCAGCCGTGGCACTGTGGACATCTTTGGTTGGATAATTCTTTGTTATGGGGGTCGTCTTGGCCACTGCAGGATGTTCAGTCGCATTTCTGGCCTCCATCCCCCAGATGCCAGTAGCATTCCCCGCAATCCCCAGGTGTGACAATCAGAATGTCTCTAGACATTGCCCAATGTCCCCTGTGGAGGGCATCACTTTCCACTGAGAACCGCTGCCTTAGAGGGAAGCAATTTGTGGATGAGAAGCAAGAATCCTGTGACTAAATTTCACTTTCATGAAGTTCAACCCCACGTTGTTGCAAATTTACTTTCCATTCACCAACAAATAGTCAACAAACAGGAACAACAACCAAAAAGAATGATCAAAAAGCCCCCGTCCAGGTACAAAGACTTTATTACCTACCTGTGTTAAGTGTACTATGTCAGGGCAATTATGTGAGTCTTGAATAAGTATTGTCAGTTTAGGTAGAATGTATTTTAACATAAATACTGAGTCACTTTTTTGGGGGATGCTTTCATACCTTTTGATTCCCCATTCACTGTTTTATTGTAAAACAGTGTCTCATTCAGCCAAATCTTGTGTATTTGTTAGTAAACTGTGCACGTGGTGAATTACTAGCATCATCATTTAAGACCCTGACTTTAATATGATCTGACATGTTTGGAAGTAGGGTGGCCCTCGAATCTATGGTTAATGTGATTTCAAGAAAACATAAATAGATTTATACTCTTTTACTGACCAGAGCAGAACAAAATTAGGGAAGAAAATTTGCTACCAGAAACATATCCAGTTGAAAGAAGCTGCCTGGCCGACTGAGTGTGCAGAAATGGTCTCACCACATGGGACAGGGAAGATCTGAGTTGGAAGCGAACCCAGGGAAAATAGATTCTGGATTCCTGATGTGGGTGGGGCAGAGGCAGGAGGGAGACCGGTTCGTAGGGAACTAGGCGCTCTGGAGAGGGGGTGGAGGCAGGCAGGGCTGCCCTCGGACTGGAGAATCTGGGGGGCTGTGGCTGGGAGTGGGCGGATGAAGCCTGAGACAGGCTCCCATGTGCTGTATCCGAGTTCTCCTCCAAGAGAGCTGGGGGGAGACCAGAGTCTATTTTCCGTGATCACCCTCCTCCACCAGAAGCAGAACAAGATCACTCTTGTAACCCTGCAATGAGACCCCACTAGACTCAAGCTCCGTGAGGGCAGGAATGTGCCTTACCCATTCCTCATCCCTCATGCCCAGTGCGGTGCCTGGCACAGGGGCACCGAGGGGTGCAGGAGTGAACCCAAGGGCTTTAGGACAGCTCGCAGCAGAAGTCAGAGTGCCTCCATTCAAGGGGCACCGGGAAGATGCTCTGAGTCCTCTTCTGCCCAGGCTCACGCTTTTCCTCATTACCCAGCTCTGATGCCCTGGGAAAAGCGGCAGCATGACTGCATGTCTCTCACGTCAGAGTGCAATTTATGGAATCGGCCGCAGCCTTCGATCTCTTTAGGATGCGAGAGGAGAGAAGTGATGAGCATATGAGGTATACGAGGTGTGCATGCATGGTCTGCGGCAGCAGCGGGCCGCAAGCTGTGGGTTGAGGGGATGGGGGAGTCCGAAGGGCCAGGAGCCTGAGGCACAAATACAAGGCTCCAGTTGGGGCTTTGCAGCTGCTGGCCTGCAAATAAAGCCCTGGAGGAGACAGGTGAGATTTGGTCTTGCCACGAGGGTCCGTGTTTTCTTATCTTCCGTGTTACCTCCTGGGGAAACCAGAGCTGCATGTAGGCTCTGTGGGGGATGCTTCTCAACCTCCCTATATGTTAGGCTCTCTGGGGTGCCCTGCTTTGCCCTAAGTCTGGACACTCTCCCAGGTTGCTTTCAGGTGACCTCGAGTGATGGGTCTCTAGTGGTCCAGTTTTCTCGACACGAGCTCCAAGAGATGATTGCTGTGGACAGCGTTTGTTTTGTTTGATGAAGGAAGACTTGGACCTGGCTGTTCTTTATTGTCACTGTCACAAAGGTTTTAATCAAAGGCTATTCGGAAATAATGCAGCTAATTAGTGTTTGTGATGCAACGAGGGTGACTCTCCCTTAGCCTTAAACCTTTCACCTGAAACACAAACATGCCACACTGGAGCTTTAATTGTCAAGGAAGATGAAAAGTACACCAGACCACTGCCGGGCAAGCCTCCTGTTGATATAGGCAGCAGGAGCCCGCAGGCTTGCGCAACGCAGGCCTGTGGCTGCAGATCCGCTTTTCCCCGGGCTCGCTGCCGCGTTGAGAGTCGGTGAGTGACGCTCTCGTCTCCAGCAAGCTCACAGACGGGAGGCCTCGCCTCTTGGCTGAGCTACTCTGTCTCTGTGGTTTTCATGGAACGCATCTACTAAAATGAGACTCACGGGGCTCCTTTCTTGAATCGGAATTTTCAAGAGAAAGATAAAATGGGATTCAAAGGCTTGTTCTGTCTCCTACATTTTTATGTTCGCTTATGGTTTTGTAAAGGGCCCTTCTTCTTTCATTTAGCCAACGACATTTATCTGGAACCTGATGTGTACCAGAGGCTGTATACACTAAGACGTGAATCCCGCAGAGAAGGGGCCTGTAGTCAAAATTGCAAACAAACAGGAGATGAACACAAAATGTTATAGAAAGTGCATTGACAGGCAACGCTGCAAGTACCACTCTGAGAGGCGCTCAGCTCCGAGCGGCGTGAGTGAGGGGGCCTCAAGGAGGCTTTACACCAGAGATTTCGAGGGAGAAGAGGAGGGAGGCAGGCATTGGAAAGTGCTCCAGTATCTATGGCTTAAAAGATGGGTTGAGGCTCAGCTCAGAATTACTGGGCTAATATTAGTATTCTTTGCTAACAGCCTGAGTGTGTGGGCAGCGGTGTCTGCCTCTGTCTCGCTGCTGTGATTGGCTAACAATGCTATCTGTCTGATCCTTAGAGTGCATTTTCCCCTTATCTTTTCTTTTTTTGATGATGAGATTATCCAGTGTTGATGTTAACTAGTTTCAACATAAGCCATTATCTAGCTTGGTACATAGACACCTTGTTAACTATCTGCATTTGTGCAACATAAGCCAATTGATTTGAAGTCCTGTAGCTGGCATATGTAGTCATTTAGACAGACGTTGAAGTGATTCACCTTGTATTACCAGCAAGAGAAAGGATTTGCTAAGTAAATTAACAGTTAAAGAAAATTGCTGGGATTTGCTTAAAACTTTTAAAGAGCATCAATTGTCTTAAGGTCTCTTTAAGCTTGACAAATACCCATTCACTTTCAAAAGAATAAGAATTTTATTTAATATATTTTCTGAAGAGACATAAATGTTAGACATAAATACAGTCCTGTGTTGCTCAACAACAGGAATACATTCTGAGAAAGTTTTCATTCGGCGCTTTGGTCATCGTGTGAACATGAGCGTACTCACGCGCGCCTGCTACACCCCCCGGCTGTGAGCCGAGCCTACGGAGCCCCCGGCTGCACAGCTGCACCGCCCGACACTGGGCAGCTGGAACGTACCGGCAAGCACCCGTGTGTCTGGACACTTCCAAATATAGAGCAGGTGCAGCTACAATGTGGTGTCCTGATCTGTTGGGACTCCCATTGTAAGTGTGGTCTGTCGTCAACCGAATCACCGTGTGGCACACGACAGTATCAAAGTTTGGCTCTATTACTTCAATTTCTTGAATACATTAAAATTGAATTTCTTAAAGCAGTTCTGTAATTAAGATGTTTTATGAAATCATATCAAATAGTGTAAGTTGGGTCATTTTAACCTTTTTATTGAGCTATCAATGTTAACAAAATGGTTCAAATAAAGGTCTTGAATTGACTCCTGTAATGGAATTGCTCCTGAACTTTCTAAGGACGTGGACCCCTTTTAGAATCTGATGAAAGATATGGATAGACTTCTTTAACAAATGCATGTCCATGCAGAACTTGGCATCCTATTTTAAAAGGTTTTCGCTTCCCCAGGAGGCCACTGTGACGCTCAAGTCCACCTGACCTCACGGAATAGCCTGGAGTCCCTTCAGACAGCCCGGTTTCTCCTCCTGAGACATCAGAAGAGTCTTCCGCACATGGGCAGGCAAGGGCCGGTGGCTGAAAAGTCTAACAAAACCATTTTGCAAACTTAAAAAGAAAATGAAACTACATCTAATTACCCATCTCAAGAGAAGTTTTGACATGTCAGCTCCTTTGCTGTATCTATGGAATATGTACGGGATATACATATGGGGTATCAGTGGAATATATACACGGAAAAATATACAAAATAATATATTTCCAAAGTGTATTTCAAGTCTTTCCTGTAATGTCAGAATCAAGATGGCTTAAAAATCATGTGCTTTATCAAATATACAAATTCCACGATGCACATAAAACATGTCTGTCTTGTCAAGCAACAACGTCATGAACTTTCCTGGGCACCCCCCCCCCCCCCCTGCTCCATCTCAGAACGGTTCCTGTCTAACTGAGGACCTTAGTTTTCACCTAGAGCTCTGACATTCACATAGGCTTTTTTATTTTTATTTTTTTTGACAGTGAGGTTCAAACATGTGGGCAGAGGCAGAATGTCAAAGTGTGATCAATGACTTGGCTGGTAGGAGGAGCTCTTTTCTTCTGGGAGATTTCTGAAATCTGGTTATGGGATCAGACTTCGCTCAGCCGTAGGTTGTCTTCCCTGAGAAAGCAGCGAAGATTGGAATGGGGCCGTGAATGCAGAAGAGAAATGGAAGAAGGGGAACACGCATTTCCCCCTCTTTCTTTAGTGCCTGTGTTGGATTATTAGGTAAAAGCAAATGACACCAGGGAAGTTGCAGCTGGGAGGTTCCAGACACTGAAACGAAACATAATCCAGAAACCGCGACTCACCTACTGTCTCCTGGTCTGTTCAGTGCAAACCCGGGGTGCACCATTGCTCCCGGGGGAGCATGCAGAAGATTCTGGAATGGTGCCCCTTATCCTCAGGCAACTGTTTGCTCCCTGCATGTATCTAAACCTCTGGCACAAACGAGCAGTGAATTTCAGGCAGAAGGGGGAAGTGGAGGGCTGGGCGGTGCACGTGCGCCTAGCAAGGACGCTGGGCTGTCTGTCATTGCCCTTGGAGTCAGAGGCTCTGGCCATGGGAAGACGCTGTCGCTGCTGGTGGTGTGACCGTGTGGACGCGACTGATTAGATCCCAGACATACAGCCCAGTCTCTCTTCCCCTGCCTGCGTGATGCTGCCTGGGCTGTCATCGTTGTCTTGGGTGAGAATCCGTCCCTTTTGGCGATGTTTCCTTGACTCTCGGGCTCTCGATGCCTCTGTCGTTGAACACAGGAAACCGAGGAGTCTGGGATCCTCCTTGGCTTTATTTATTTATACCCTGCCTACTTCGAACACAGTGAGGCGACTCACAGGGAAGGCACGGGTGCAGTGAGAGCGAGCTTTGCCAGCGCAGGGGGAGCTCTTGTGGACAGGTGACACACAGCTTAGCTGCAAGGAAGCAGCCGCCCAGGAGACGGCGAGATTTTTCTCTCTCTCTTTTCTTTTTTCCTGTCCAGTCCTCACCTCCCCTCTCCTTCCTTTGCCTTTTCCTTTTTGTAAAATTTCGGACCACGCATGTTATAGTTGGACGGAGTTCAGAGACGGTCTTATCTGACTGCTCCACTGGGCAGATGAGGACTCCGAGGCCTGGAAGAGGTAACTGGCCGCCCTGAGGTTCCCTGGCGAGAACTCGGGTCTCCTGAGCGGGCCCTCCCGAGACCCCGGAGAACCCTGCAGCGAGGGCTGCGGGCTGGTGGGCAGCAGGGCTGGCGCCTCCCTTTGTTTTCAACTGAGGCTGACGGCCGCCACTGCCAGCCCGGCCCGGCTCCGGCCCCACCCAGCCACTCTGCATCTGCTGTCCCCGCTGCCACCGGCTGGTGGCTCTTTCACAGGCCCCACAGCTGTGTTCAGGTCTCAGTGGCCCTTGGGGAGGGTGGCAGTTCTCTGCGCCCACCTCCCGGCCGCAGGTGTTGCTGTTCGTGCGGCCCACCCCTACGCAGCTGTCTCCCACGGCCCCTCCCGGGCCGGCAGCTGAAGTCTGCAGGGTGCAGGTGGGCTGGGGTGGGCTCCGCGCCCCTCAGTGCCGGCGTCTGAACGAGCCTCACCTACAACACCTCCGCCGTGTGCCTAACGCGGCTGCCCGCCGGCCCATTTCCCTTCTCTGGAGTCTTCTTTGCGGCTCCTCGTGCCGTCGGCCTGGGCGGGAAACTCACTGCCGCTTCCCAGCTGTGTGACCTGGGCCGATTTCCTCCCCTCTGGGTGTCTGTTCTGTCATCTGTAAAATGGGAATATCGCAGTACTTACCTTATGGGGCTGTTATGAGAATTAAATGAGTTAACAGATCTGAAGCACTTTCGACAGTGTCTGGCGGTGGCCAATGGTCACTTAACGTTAGCCTTGGTCTCTGTGTCCAAATGGTTTGTATGGTGTGTGTGTGTGTGTGTGTTGGGGGGATTGTCAGTAAGTGGGCTCATTATGGAAAGATATTTAACCTCTCTTTGCCTCGGTTTCCTCATCTGTAAAGCGGGAATAAAAATTTTGCCGGCCTTACAGGATTATAACATGTTTTTCCACATTAAGCCCTTAGAATAATACCTGGCACACAGAATTCAATAAATGTTTGTTGTTATTGTTGTGGTTGTGATTCATTAATTATCCACTCAATTATTATTAGACTCCTGGTCTCTTGTGTGCATGAGGCTCTCTACTCATACGTAATTCACGGATGCAGATGGATTTATAGGGTGGAGTGTAGCCTAATTTTATTCTGTGGCATTTGAGACCCAAATACAAATGGCTATTTTATTGGACAAGTAAACATTTAACTCCAGGAAAAAAATCCAAGTGCTAGGGTCTTGCCCAGATCATTCAAAACAGCATATTTAATTTTTAAAATTTTATTCTTACGCAATACTGTATTCATTTCTTATTGCTGTTGTAACAAGTTACCACAAATTTAGTGGCTTAAAACAACACAAATTTCCTCTCTTACAGTCTGGAGGACAGAAGTCTGAAATCAGCTCCGCTGGGCTAGAGTCAAGGTGAGGGGCAACTGGGAAGAACGTGCCCCTTGGTTCTGCTGGTGTCCAGAGGCTGCAGCAGCCTTGGCTCGTGGCCCCTTCCTCACTTCACCCTGACCCCACTTCCGTCCTGCCTCTCCTTCTCTGGCCTCCGGCCTCCCCCTTCGAAGGAGCCAATGATGACAGTCGGGGCCCACCCAGATCGCCCAGGACCGAATCCCAGCTCAAGATCCTTAACTCGATCCCATCTGGAAGTTTCTCTTGCCATATGAGGGAAATTCACAGGTTCTAGAGATCTAGTAACAGATACTGGGATACACATTGAAAACGTCTCTTCCAGATTTGTTCATCTTCCCTTAAAATATAAATACTTCTGGAACGGGTAAAACTTTTAGGTTTCTTGCTCAGGATAAGCAGGATGTCCTTCATTCTAGTTTGCTCAGGACAGTCCCAAATTATGCCTGTTGTCCTGGTGTAATTGTCTTATTTATTTAATTGACAAAAAAATTGTATGTATTTGTGGTGTACAGCACGATGTTTTGATATTATACATTGTGGAATGGCTAAATCAAGCTAATTAACATATGCATGACTCACATATCACTTTTTTGTGGTGAGAACACTTAAAATCTGCTCTCTTAGCAATTTTCAAGCATATAATATGTTATTAGCTGTAGTTACCATGCTGTACAATAGATCTCTTGAACTCTGGTATAATTATTTTAAAAGTTATTATTATTTTTAATTAATATTAATATATAACAATAATTAAAATTATCAAAAGCATCCCCCTCTCTTCTCTTTCAGAAGCAGTCCAGGTTTGGGCAATAATTATAGGGTCCCTCTACCTATGAATATTCAAAGTGGGGGGACTCGGAGGACATCCTTCCGCGGGGTTTGCTGGGAGCGCCTCCAGCTGCGGCTGGAGATGAAAGAGCAGCTCGGCTCACAGACCCTCGGTGGCTTCGGCCTGGGGGAGTCCTCGTGGGTGAAGTCAGGTTGCTCCCTTTCCAGCTGGGAGGTGGGGAGGGAGGGGGCCCAGCCCCCAGCCTCAGCTGCTGCAACTCTGCTTGTTTTTATCTTGTTATAATGCTAATAGAAAAAACATTGCCTCGAGCAAGTCTCTAAACCCGTAATTTCCGCACCTTCACAACCAGGAGGAATACCAGTGTTTGGGGAGTGGAAGCCAACAGAGGGAGTGGGACTTGAAGTGGGTCCTCAAAAAATGCTTATTAATATTATTAAGATGCCATATTTTCCTTAAGTTATAGGAATTCGTAACTTATTTTTATTGTGTCAAGGAAAAGAACACATAATTTGAGAGATTTGTTATTTACTAGAGTGATTGAATAGTGTGATAAAATTTTTTTTGTTTTGTGTGTCAGGTGCACAAAAAGAAACCCACTTCTGCGTCTCTCCCGTGGGGCGTGTGGGCAAGCCCCGAGGTCGAACGCGTCCTCTGAGTTTCGCAGGAAACCCAAGGTGCAGGTGCAAAACGGGGGTGCTTTTACCTGGACCCGAGAGAAGGCCAAGGGAACAGTGTCTCGGCCCGGGATTCTAAGGGAAACTCCGTTCCCTCTGCTCTGCTCTCTGCCAAGCTGCCATGCAGACCCCAGTCTCCCTCCCGACCTCCTTCTGTTCTCTGTGCGCACGGGAGGGCGGCACGGCTGTGTGCAGAGCCCTGGGTGCTCGCCTTTGCGACCTGTGCTTTCCCTTGACGCCGTCTGATCCCCCAGCGCCCCCCTGGAGAAACTTCAAGTCCACCGATCGGCGGTCGGGCTGGCGCAGAGCCGGTCGTCACCCATCCTAGTGCTGGACTGAAATCACACGGGTGCCCAGGTCAGTGTTCTTTGGATGAACTTTTCCTGTTGGACCAGCCTTTTATTAACTTCCAGAATGGAGTTGCCATTTCCCTGATGCGTTCTTCCGACACAGAGCATCAGGAAAAGGAAAAACTGAGCCTGTCGGGACTCTGGCTTTGCGGGGTGGAGGAGGGGAGGTCTCCCAGTAGCCAAGACTCGATACATTTTATGGCAAGTGTGAAATGTAGATCATATCTCGTCGCACGCCTTAATGTGTGGCTGGTGCGTGTTGTCTTTTGAGGTTGCTGGATCTGAGATCTGGGATTCTAAACCAGCTTCCTCTGGTCTCGGAGGTGCCAGCCAACAACGGACAGGGACTGTGAGGTAGACAGTCTGCACAGCTGCCACCACCAAAGCTTTTGCTCCCCGCACACACACCCCATTCCTTACACCGAGAGGAACAGTCTCATTCTCTCCCTCCCCCAGTGACCCCCGACTCTGGCCTGGCCTTAGCAACCTGCTTGGCCAATGGCAAGTGGCAGCACATTCCGGGACTCAAGGCTACAGCATAGGACTGCGTGGGTCCCTTGGAATGCTGGCTCTCGGGAGGTCTGTCTCAGAGCCCAGCAGCCCACCAGTGCAGGGGTCTGGTCAACAGCCCCGGCGGAGCTCCCAGCCCACAGCCAGCCTCGACTTCCAGCCACGTGCACGTGCTGTCCTGCCTGTCGGCTCAGGGCAGGTGTAGGAGACTGCAGCCCCAGCCGCGTCTGACTGCGTCCACGACAAAGACCCCGAGGAGGAGTGTCCCGCTGCGCCTGGTCCACCCGCAGAGCCGCAGGAGACACAGGGAGCTGCTCCCTGGGCTTTGGGCAGCAGCAGACCACCAGAACCAAAGGGACCGGCGGGTGCAGGCAGGCAGGGGTCTGCGTCTGGCTATTTGTCTGTGAGTTCGCAGGATGGACCGCGGCTCTCCCACAGGCGCGGTTCCATTTCCAGACATGACACAGTCGAGAGGAGTGTGGGCCTGGCCCAGTGGTCTCAGACAAACTTAGGAATCTCCAGGCACCTGAAACCACAGAGCTGAGTCCGCAAGGGCTGACTTGGCCTCTTAGCTCCCTCATTCCCGTGGCTGTCCTGATCCACCAGGTTTTCTGGGCTCCTGCGATGATCAAGGACGCCAGGTAGCACCTAATTCAGAGGAAAGAGATTTGCGACCTGATGGCCAGAGACACTGAGAGGAGAATTGGCTTGAGAAGGCTGGGAGGCTCTGGAAAACGATATGCTGACAATACAATCTGTTTCCTGTTTCCTTTTCCCCCAGCCTCACCTATTAGTAGACACTCTATAAATATCATTTAGGGTAATTAAGTAATAGAGATTGCAAACATCCAAACAGCATAATGATAGTCTCTGCATGCATATTATTTGCACACAGGCTATTCCCCAGCATTTCAGGGGAGAAAACGAATTAGTCTGTTAGGTTTAAGCATTTAACAAATTGCATAATATGTAGGTGGATTAGTCGACTCCATTAACGCTTGAGTGGAAAACTTCAGCTGCAGCCTCCGTATGTGCTTGTGAATGAAAGGCGTGTGCAACTCAAAAGGGAAATCGACCCAGCAGTTGCTGAAGAAAATCCCAAAGTGTGAATTATTCCAGACGTGGTAGCTGCGGGTCAAGGAAAAGAAAAGAAATAGAACAGAAGAGTTTGTAAAATGACGTGGTGGCCCCTGAGGAATGTTCTGCTTTGCTGAGAGCCGGCCTCCAGGGAGGGCGTGCGGCCCTTCTGTCTCTGCCTCTGTTGGTCAGCGGCCCCTGGCCACAGGAGAGGGATGTGAGCCGTGGGTGCCTTTGGGCAGCTCTCTGGGGTGGGGTCTGCGGCCCCTTGCCAGGTGCTGGGGTCCTGTCGCTCATGGAGCCATTTCAGAGTGTAGGTGTGGCTCCTGGTTTCTGCTTCCTTTTCCTGCGGAGCCAGAATGCGGGGCCCGCACACCTCCCTCAGCGCTGACGACCTTGTCGGGAGGACACGAGATCGGCTGGGTGTCCGGCAAATACTGTCCACGGCTCTCATTCCGGGTGCCGTGTCGTCAGTCAGCCTAAACGTGTAGCTGGTGCCGGAAGAACGCACTGGGAATGCAGCTCGTGGGCCAGACCTTGGGAAGGTCATGCGTGTGAACAGACGCATGTACATGGCAAAGCGGTCCCCGGTGCAGAGGCTGGCGAGGGGGTGGCCCTCCGCACGCCATCTCTCTGGGACTTGCCGTGCTCGCACCTGTCCCTGTCTCCGGCTGCCGGCAGCCCAGCCCACTCCTCTTCCCTCGGCCTCCCCAAGAGCTGGTTTTCCGTGTTTGCCCATCCACGGCCAGAAAGGGACAAAGAACTTGGGTTTCACTCCTGGCTTGGCCACTGCTTCAATCTAAGAACAAACTCTGGACCTTTCCAATGTCAGTTTCATCAATCCTAAAAGGAGAACTTTTTACTGGATAAAGTCTAGCTTCTTGTAACTCTGATACTCCTTTTCTTTTTTCTTTTTTTGGATTGTGAGAACACGCATTAAAATGTTATCAATTTTCTTTCCATTGGTAGTCTGAGCTGTAGATTTATTTATTTATATTTTCTTTATTAAGGTATAATTGACAAATAAAAATTATGTATATTTTCAGTGTTTAACCAGATGTTTCAATATATACACATACATCGTGAAAGGATTAGATCAAGCCAACTGATATGTCCATCAGCTTACATATTCATCAGTTTTGGTGCCGTCAGAACATTTAAGATCTACTCTGTTTTTAACATTCTCTCCATGAAAAAAAAATGATAAGTTGGTGAGGTGATGAGTATGTTAATTAGCTTGTTTCAATCTTTCTACACTGTATACACAGATCAAAATGTCACACTGGGCCGGGCGTGGTGGCTCACGCCTGTAATCCTAGCACTCTGGGAGGCCGAGGTGGGTGGATCACTCAAGGTCAGGAGTTCGAGACCAGCCTGAGCAAGAGCGAGACCCCGT
>CAUYSK010031065.1:0-15942 GCA_963575035.1 Avahi laniger
ACATAAACGAACCCAGGGCAGCCTGCTGGAAGATGAGAAGTCATGTAGAGAAAGTCATGGTCCTCTGGCTCTTGGGCTGCCAACCACCACACATGTGAATGAGGCCTTCAGCTGACTAAAGTTGCATGAGACAGCTGGCCCAGACCTAAGGAACTGCCTAGCTGACCCAAAGAACTGAGCCAAATAAAAGGGTTGTTGTTTTAAGCCGCTAAGTTTGAAATGATTTGTTACATAGCAAAAGCTAACTGACACAGACCGATTATTATCTATTGTTCCTAAGCAAAATATGCTGAGGTATGCCTTTGTGCTATGACCAAAAATTGCATATGTGCCTTAAAAAACAGAGAGCAAATAAAGTCTGAAAATCCCTTTCTTAAAATCCCTTTTTTTCTTTAGAAATTATGTTTGCTTGCTTCTTAAAGCAAGCAGGGAAACCTGCCCCCCTCACTCTCAAGTAAGAAATCATTATGATTACATGGGATCATGTGCCTACGATTTTGGTCCCAACGAGTATAAATAAAATGGGAAAGACTGCCGCCTCCCTTAGCTGGAATGGTCCCTTGGTAGTTCCCTACAACAGCTTGGCTATAGGCTACAGGCAAACCCCCTGGGTCACCTGGCCCCCAATCACCAAAGGATCCAGTCTGCATTCAGGAGCTTAGGACTATTGGAACAAGAAAAGACCCTGCTTTTTGACAAAGAGCTCAAAGCCCTGCAGGGAATATTTGGGTTTCATGTGGCATTGCATTTAACAGAAAATTAAGAATTCTCTTAATACTTGGTGTCCTGAAACATCCATTTCAAGTAAAACAAGAAGACTTTCAGAGAGGAAAGACAACCCTAGGTTCAGCAGAACCTCGAACAGCTGCCTTAGGAAGAAGTGCAGAGGTGATCATTTATGGGATGTTTTAAGAATGCCTGGACTTTCTGCCCACCATTATTGCCAGGAGAGCTACGGAACCTGATCATCTTACCAGCAGGTAAAAAGAAAGGAAGGATCACAGAAAGGGAAAGGAAAGCCATCCGCAAGACTTGTTACATCTCTACTTTACTTTGATCCAGGTAAATAACAACAGGTTGGAAGGGCAGATTTGCTATGGGAAATAAAAGATTAAGGAACCACCCATTATGCAGATAGCTACAAAACTCCTAGTATGTCAGCAAATGATCATTGTCCAGGTTCATTTCCCTTCTTTCTCAAAGGCAATAAGACTTTCTTACAATTCAAATGCCACAGAAGTCACTTTCCTCTTCCTACTATTTTCCTGCTGTTCATATTACAATAGGGAACTGAGGATGACCATTGGGTAAAAATAACTTTCTTTTTATTTCTTCTTCAGTGGCATTCCCTCTGAAGATGTTTCTGAACTAGGCAATTTTTAAATGTTACTTTTTTGACAATATGTGGGGAAGCACACAGGGTTTTTTAAGCTATAACTAGAATAAATTATGGAAAATATATGCAGTACTATTGAAACAGAATGGCCCTTACAAATTACATTATTCAGATCCTCTCCACCCTTGATCACCCCTACAATCACACATTAGACCGTGTCATCTCCTGAAACAATAGTTACTTAGACTATAACATCCTAGTCTTCTGCCCTAATCAGAACTTCCAGTCCACTGGCCCTCTACCTTCTCCCAGCCATCAGCCCACTCCTGGCTTCCTGCTCACTCCATGCAATTCACATTCCAAGAAATTGTTTCCATATTTCTTCAGTTCCTGACATCTCCCTGACTAAACTCCAGCACTGGATACATCCAACCATTCACCTTCCCTATGCATGTACTTGAGCTTCTGACCATACTTGAGAAAAATCCCCCAAGGTTTCTCTAGTTAGCTCACTCTCAACTATCATTCTTGTGATAGTTAATTTTAGATGTCAACTTAACTGGATTAATTTCATAAAACATTATTTCTGGGTGAGTCAGTGACAGTGTTTCCTGAGGAGATTGGTGTGTTGGTGGACTGAGTGGGGAAGATCTGCCCTCAGTGCAGATGGGCAGGATTTAATGGCCTGAGGGCCCAGATAGAACAGAAAGACAGCGGAAAGGCAAATTCACTTTTTCTCTCTCCTGGAGCTGGGACATCCATCTTGTCCTGCCCTTGGATATCAGAACTCCAGATTCTTCAGATATTGGACTCCAGGACTTCCACCAGCATCCCCACCACCACCTCTACTGCCAAGTTCTCAGGCCTTTGGCCTCAGACTAAGAGTTA
This sequence comes from Avahi laniger, assembly GCA_963575035.1. NCBI lineage: Eukaryota > Metazoa > Chordata > Mammalia > Primates > Indriidae > Avahi > Avahi laniger. Next base: position 2,225 of record CAUYSK010031065.1, read on the forward strand.
CACCACTGGCTTCCATGGTCCTGAGGCTTTTCAACTTGGGCTGAGCCAAACTACCAGCATCCTTGGGTCTCCAGCTTGCAGATGGCCTATTGTAGGATTTCTCAGCCTCCATAATCATGTGGTCCAATTTCCCTAATAAATCCCTTCTCATATATCTACATCTATATATCTATACAATTGGCTGTCTGTATCCATGGGTTACACATCAGTGGATTCAACCAATTATGGATTGAAAATATAGTATGTAGATCAAAAATTCAGTATTCATGGGATGCAGAACCAGCAAATACAGAGGGCTGATTTTTCACATTCATGGGTTCCACAGGGCCAACTGTGGGACCTGAGCATCTGTGGATTTTGGTATCCACAGGGGGTTCTGGCACAAATCCTCTGCAGAAAACAAGCTGTGACTGTTATCGATATCTGCATCTACATCTATCCTATTGGTTCTATCTCTCTGAAGATCCCTGACAAATACAACTACTTAAACCTCAAACATTTTCCCCTCTCTTAAAACATCCAATCTCCCCTTTGACCTCCTCACTCCCAGCAGATATTCTCACGTCCTACCACAGAGAAAAGACACTATCAAATGAAAACTCCTTCGATCTTTCTTTTCTCTTTCCCTCCTGTTATAATTAGGAGGACTCTCTTCTCCTGTCTATAAACTATCCCTCTCACCAGTGTTTTGGATCCCATTCCCCATCATCTCAGGGCCTTCTAGCTATTAAATCACAGCCCCCTATCACGCAAACCTCACTTCCCATCTTTCTTCTCTACAGACTCCTTCAGTTCAGAATTTGAACATGAAGAAGCACAGGGAATGTCACCCCAAAATACACCTCCCTGGTATAATGAGTATTTTGAATTAAAAACCCTTAGGGTTCAACAGGCTTTGGAAGAGACTTTTCCCCTATCTACATAAAGATAGGACAGACCCACTGAGGGGAACAATTATCCTTGTTATCTCATCATCTTTTATAGGAGAGAAGAATGTAACCACAACTGAGAAGATCCTTTTGTAAGATAATGACTGTCTCCAAGGATCATTTAAATTCCAAAGAAAACTATTTACAAGTTAAATTCTGTTCCCTTATCTAATCATTCTCCCTGATAATTCTTTATTGCCCCTCTATAGAATTCTTCTTCTCCTCCTTCCATAACATGTTTTTCCAGAATCCAAGGCCCCATTCTTTCTGTAACCTCAAGAGGGTGTATAAGCATCTGGACTCCCCTGGGATAAAGGGATCATTCTGTGATTCTCCCCATCTGTACAGTTAAGTGAATTTGTATGCCCTTTCTCTTACTAATCTGCCTTATTGTGAGTTGATTTTTCAGCAAACCTTTAGGGGACAAAGGGCTTTGGTCCCTATAAACATCCAAGGCTTTCTCTGATGGTCAAATTTATGTATCAACTTGCATGGGCTAAGGAATACCCACATAGCTAGCAAGACATTAAGTCTGGGTGTGTCTGGGAGGGTGTTTTCAGAAGAGATTAGCATTTGAATCAGTAGACTGAGTAAAGAAAGCGTCCTCACTATGGGTGGGCACCAGCCAATCATTGAGGGCCCAAACAGAACAACAAAAAGGCAGGTCAAATTTGTTCTCTCACTGCTCGACCTGGGTCATCCATCTTCTCTTACCTTCAGACATCAGTGCTCCTGGTTCTTATGTTTTAGGACTCAGACCAAAATTTACACTATCAGCCCTCCAGACCTTCAGTCTCAGACTGTGACCCATATCATTAGCTCCTCTGGTTCTCAGAGCTTTGGGTTTGTATTAGAAGTATACCCCCAGCTTTCCTGGGCCTTCCAGCTGGCAGGTCTTGGGACTTCTTAGCTTCCATAATCACATGAGCCAAACCCTCATAATGCTATAAATCTCTCTATATCTGTCTATCCTATTGGTTCTATTTCTCTAGAGAACCCTGACTGATACATCTGCCATCTCATAAAAAAAATCTTATTATATCTCCACTCCTGCCCCATCTACCCCCTTCGCTTTTCTTGCCTTCACAGTAAAAGTTCTCCAGAGAGTCATATACATTAACAATCTTTGTTGATCACCACCTATTCATTCCAATCTGGATTCTACTTCCACCAGTCCCCTGAAACAGTTGTCACTAAGGTCAACAATGATCACCATGTCATAAACTCCAGTTGAAATGGGGACCCAGGAAAATCTCCAAATGGAGCTTAAATTGATAACCTTTTCATCGCTGCCCATCTTCCCATAGGAAAAAAAAAAGTAAAATATAAAGATTATAGAAACTGTCACTTTATCACAAAATATCTAACCAAAAATAGTTTGCAGTCACATTTATGGAGATTAACAACAAAAACTTAGAAAACCTAACATTAAAAATAGATGCTAAAGAAATTTCAGAGTATACAAATCTTACTTAAAAAGCCACAGAAGAGATTTGTACTTGTTTTAATCCTTTCTTTAATGATTTTCACGTGGCAAAAATAATGCATGTTTGTTTAATAACTAAAACAAAACAAAGGTGTGCAAAGAAAACAGTCATCCATATCTAGTAGCCCACCTCCATCCTCAGACCCTTAATGAAACCAGTGTTAACAGTCAGGAGTGTATTCTCCCATGTCTTCCTCCTGGTCACAAAACCATACACAAGCATGTAAACACATGTATAAGGCTTTGGCTAGATTGTTGGTTCTCTTGAAAGACAGGAATTGATAGTAGGAGAATGTACTTTGTTTTGTATGGAACAAATAGTTTGAGATTAGAAAAATGTGTTCTCTTTGATTGTAACTAATGCCATTTGCTTCTGTAACCGTGCTTGCTTTTAGTTGTTTGTTAAATATAGAAGTAAGAGCAGGAATGACTCCATGACAAGCTGAATTTCCTGAAATAGGCCTAAGTTTCAGTCCCCCCCGCCCAAACCGAAACGCGGACCAAAACTGGCGCCAGCGGGAAAATTGAAAATCCCGAGGCTTGGAGCCAACCAATCAGGAGTCAAAAACCATCCGCCACTTTCAAAGGAACCAATGGACTAAGGGGGGAGGGGGAACAGTGTGCCCAGCGTGTCGTGTGGGACAAGCGTGTTGTGTGCCACCGGTGTGTCGTGTGCAAAAAAAAGCATAAAAGCTTCACTTTTAGCGCAGGGCAGGGTCCTGGTTCATAGGGAGGCCACTGCGTTGGTGCTCTGGGACTTGGACCCTTGCTCGAGCTAGCAAATAAACTTCTTTGCCATTTGCATCCTCGGTGACTCTGCCTCTCTGTTCCTGGGGCCAAGGGGAACTGGATCTAACACTCTGGTTAGTTTGATTTTTGGCTTTTTTTTTTTTTCTTAACTAGACATTATTTTTCAGAGCAGTATCAAGTTCGCAGAGAAATTGAGCAAGAAGTATAGAGAGTTCTCATATACCCTCTTCCTCCAGCACACACGGCCTCCCCCACTGTCAACAACCAGCATCAGAGTGGTACATTTGTTACAACGATGAACCTGCGTGGTACATCATTATCACCCAAAGTCCATAGTTTAAATTAGGGTTCAGTCTTGTGTTGGGTGAAAGGAAAACTTCCCCTTCACGCTCGGAAGGTTCGCTGAAAAATCAACTCATGCTAAAGCATATTAATAAGAGAAAACTATACGGGGGTTCCTGTCAAAAATGAAGATTCTACTTTTCAATGAGGTACAGAGGTTTTTTTTTTTAAAGAAAGGGGCTTGAAAGCAGAAAAACAGGTTCTGGAAGGGAGAGAGGAAGAGGCTTGAGTAGGTAGCAATGGTGGTCTCATTATGTAAGTGAAGCCTTAAAGGTAACTGCCCTCAGAGAAAATAGACGGTAAATGTTTCTTCTCAGACCTTAAAAGGTGTCAGACTCTCATTTATTCTTTTCTAGATCTTGGGAGGATAGACCTGGCTGCATTCTCTACAGATTTTAAATATCACCCCAACAAAAGACAGCTTTGCAGTGTTACTTGTATCTGTGAGACTCAAGGCAGCCATCTCTAAATATGTCAAAAATATATATTTTGGAGTAAAATATTTCTAATTTCCTTCACTTGGTATTGTACCTCCTATGGGTTTTGACAAATATATGTAAGGTTTTTGGATGGTCGGCGCCAGAGGAAGAAAGACTAGCAGAGTGAAAAGGGGAAGCAATGAGACTTTATTGGGGGAAGGGGAAAAAGAGCGCTCCTGGGAGAGGTTCACTGGTCCCAAGAGAGGGGGCCAGAGAAGTCGAGCCACCCAGAAATTTTGAGCGGCTTATATAGGTTTTAGAGTTGGGGGATGGGAGTTTTTCTGGCGCAAAGAGTTTTAGGGTGGGTATTGAGAAGTAGGAGGGGCTGGTGGTAAGAGTGGATTCCAGGAGGGGCTGGTGGTATGTGTGGATTCCAGGAGAGGAAACTTCTCTTATCTGGGGGAACATTTAGATGTGGTTATTCTTTCTTCTTTAGGGAGGGGAGGGGTGCCCGCCACCAGCCTTACAATATATATATAAGAACATATATGCACAGTTACAGTATCCCACAGAATAGTTCCACTGCCCTAAAACTCCTCTGTACTCTGCCTATTCATCCTTCCCTCCCTCCAAAACCCTGGCAACCACTGATCTTTTTACTACTTCAGTAGAAGGCCTTCTCCAGAATGTGACATAGTTGAAATCATACAGTATGTAGGCTTTTCAAATTGGCTTCTTCAACTTAGTAATAAGCCTTTATGGTTCTTCTGGGTCTCTTCATAGCTCAATAGCTTATTTCCTTTTAATGCCAAATAATATTCCATTGTCTGGAGGTAGCACAATTTACATATCCATTCACCTACTGAAGGACATCTTGATGCTTCCACATCCTGAAACTGCCCTTGTTAGGTAGACGGTGAGGGATTCTGGGTCTCCTAGGGATGGAAGTGGGTGCTGTTGCTCCCATGTTGGTCCTGCCCCATCCTAATTCTGCCCTGAGCTACTGCCATACCTGGGGGAGAAGGGAACACCCTATGAATCAGCCAATCATACCTTAGCACGCCAGTTGCAAAAGAATGCAGAGACTCTCTAGCCCACGGGCCAAGCAGCATAGGTACCAGAGTCCAGAAATTGATCTAAAACAACCCGCATGCATAGGTAAGGCTCAGGTCATGTGACTCCCAATTGCCCAATCAACTGGTTCCATGGTGACATCTGAGCCACTAGGGAGGTCCCAATCCAGGCACTATAAAACAAGACGCAGACCATAACCAGTCCCTTTTTGAGCCCTTCTTTTTGCTTTCCCTTTGCTTCAGCAGTGGGTCCAGTCATCTTCTGTGGCGTATGTATCATGCTTTGTAAACCTGTATCTTGCTCTTGCCCTATAATCCTATCTTTCTCTCCTCAATAAACCTCATTTTTGTGCTTGCCTAACTTTGGCATGTCTGGGCATTCTTCATCCATGAGCACAGTAAGAACTCACATTTCAGACGAAAACCTGACACCCTTACAAATTAATAAAGGGGTGTAAGGTGAGAACTCTGGTAAGGGCCTAGCTAAAAATAATGATAATAATTAGTCACTGTACCCCTGCCTGGAGTCACATAGCTGGTGGTCATAAAGATTCTTAGTTTTCTGCATAGATAACACCACCTTTTTGAAACCTAGAGGTAGTTTTTGAGATATCTTCCAGGTCCTGCATTCCAGCAGATTGGCTGACCCACCCAGGGTGGTGTCCCATACCAAGGAACTGACTCAACTGGTTTTATGACCCCCACCCAAGAACCTGGTCAACAAAGAAGACAATTTATACAGCCCTATGGCTCCACCCAGACCCAGCCAATCAGCAAACCTAATTGCCTAATCTTTCGTCCGCCAGACTGTCCTTAAAAATCCTGTCTCCATAGAAAGAAATTAGCTGGACAACTAAAATATATATGTAAAAAAAAATTAGCTGGGCATGGTGGCGCGTGCCTGTAGTCCCAGCTACTCGGGAAGCTGAAGCAGAAGGATTGCTTGAGCCCAGGGGTTTGAGGTTGCTGTGAGCTAAGCTGACACCACGGCACTCTAGCCAGGGCAACAGAGTGAGACTCTGTCTCAAAAAAAAAAAAAAAAAAAAATCCTGTCTCCAAAATTCTCAGGAAGGCAGATTTGAGAAATTCCTCCCGTCTCCCCACTTAGCAATATGCGAAATTAAACTTTCTCTGCTGCAGACCCTGCTGTCTCAGTGCATAGGCTTCCTCTCGGGCAGTGAGCAAATGAACCTGGTTGGGCGGCAACAGTTCTGACAAATATGGATAAAGCTGCTATACACAACCCTCTACAGGTATTTGTGTGGATCTAGGCTTTCAACACATTCAGAGAAATATGAAGGAATGAAATTGCTATATCGTATGGTAAGAGTGAGTTTAGTTTTGTAAGAAATTTCCAGCTGTCTTCCAAAGTGGCTGTACCATTTTGCATTTCCACCAGCAATGAATGAGAGTTCCTGTTGCTCCAGGATATCTGTTTTCATAGAAATAAAATAATTCTACACATAATACTCTGTATCTTCGTCGCTTCTTTTTTTTTTTTTTTTTGAGACAGAGTCTTGCTCTGTTGCCTGGGCTAGAGTGCCATGGTGTCAGCCTAACTCACAGCAACCTCAAACTCCAGGGCTCAAGCAATCCTTCTGCCTCAGCCTCCCAAGTAGCTGGGACTACAGGCATGCGCCACCATGCCCGGCTAATTTTTTCTATATATTTTTAGTTGTCCAGCTAATTTCTTTCTATTTTTTTAGTAGAGATGGGTCTCACTCTTGCTCAGGATGGTCTTGAACTCCTGACCTTGAGCAATCCTTCCGCCTCGGCCTCCCAAAGTGCTAGGATTACAGGTGTGAGCCACCATGCTCAGCCTTCTTTTTGTCTCTTAACACAAATCATAGATATCCTATAAGTCCATGATAAAGACCACATTCTTTCGTCCTAATATTTTTGTGCATATAGATATATAATTTTGCATATATATGTATAATGCTTCATATATATGTATAATTTTGGATATATAGGGTATATGTACATATTAGTTTCAAATCCCGGCTCCTTCATTTTACCATGAACAAATTAAAACCTCTATGCCTTTGCTTTCTCATCTCTAAAATAAAGATAATTTGGTGAAGGTTTATTGAGTTAAGACATATAATGTGTTTATTACTATACCAGACATACTAAACACTAACGTTATTATTACAGGGAAAAGGTTGTTAAAGACATTGAAATAAACCAAAGAGATTACTGAGTGTCTGTCTTGCACATCCTCCCAGGTTATATCACCCATTCATTGTCGTTCAGCTATTTTACAACTCTGCAAGTTGTAGAAAATAGAAAACAATGTAAATTATTCTTGTCCATAAAAATGCAAATTAAATGTGTCTAGAGGAATATAATTGATTTTTGCCTCATAGATGGACCTGTTTTGCATCTATTTGTAAATTCACTCTAGCATTCCTTCTCTTCCTATATAATGTGTAGTCCTGTGAATTTTCCTTTGAACCTAATATAACATCTTATTTATTCCTTCATTAATTAATGAGTTAAATAAAATCTTTATGCATGTTTATTTTATATTTGTATGAGAGTCATGATTTTACAAATTTTTAAAATAACCTTTAGCACTATTATTATACTGTTTTTCAAGAAAAATGATTATGAGTCAAAATGTTATGCCCAGACATTTATATATTAATACAAAAAAATTCTCATACATACAAGTGTGCTGAAAACATATAAAATATAACACACATACCTTCATTGTTAAAAGTGCTTGAAGAAATCAGCATATTGAAGCATAAATCAACATTAAGAACTCTGGAACAACAAAAAGTTGACATTAAACACTGAAATCCTTTAAATATGAATCATATAAATAATTATAGTTATAGGTTGCAAATTTTTAAAAAGCTTTTAAAATAACATGGTATATTTTAAATAATTTAACTATGGTAATATGTCTGTGACACGCTCACATGCCCAATTCCCTTCCTTAGGTAGACAGGAGATCCTATTGCATAATTACCTTGGAATATAAAAAAAGGGCCTCCCCTACATGTCTGAAAGACTTTCTACAAAAAAGGTACCCTTGACAGGAGGGTAGACAGCCAATCTGCTTTGTTCTCCACGAATACTCATGAGCTGAGAATTTTCCTTTCTGGCAGCTCCTTTCTATAGACTTTGCCAGAAACAGACCTTCCCACAGGGCCATAGCAATCACTTGCCAAAATTAAGGGGATCTAACAGGGTCTAGAACTAATCTCTTATCTGTTTGTGCTCAAAAATAATTAGCTTGGTTCTGATTTGCCTGTTTTTGTAAGCAAAAGAACAGTAAGAAGTGGCAAGGAATATTCACTATCTCTACCCAAAAAGTTTGATAGGAAGAGGATCTGTATAAGGTATAATGTATTTAACTATGGAAAACTTACAAAATGAATTAACACAGTTCTGACTCAGCAATGTCTGAACACTTACAAACTCATTAATAGGCCACACTGTCCACGCTAAGGATATTTCCTGAATCAAAGGTAAATAGCTACATTGTCTTTGATTGGCATTTTTACAAATGAAGTACAGTAGTCCCCCACCCCCGTCTTATCCATAGGGTATATGTTCCAAGACCCCAGTGGATGCCTGAAACCATAGATAGTACAGAACCCTATGTATACTGTTTCTTCCTATACAAACATCCTACCATAGTTTAATTTATAAATTAGGTGCAGTAAGAGATTAACAACAATAACTAATAATGCAATAGAGCAATTATAATATACTGTAATAAAACTTATGTGAGTGGTCTCTGCATGCCTCAAAAAGTCTTTATTGTACACTTCCAACCTTTCACTGAGAGAAAAAAAAAATCTTATTGTACTGTATTCACCCTTCTTGTGATGATGCAAGATGTAAAATGCCTACATGATGAGGTGAAGTGAGGAAGCATGATGGCGCACAATTTCATCATGCTATCCAGGACAGTGACCAATTTAACCTACAAATTGTTTCTGGAATTTTCCATTTAATATTTCTGGACCACAGTTGACCTCAGGTAACTGATATCATGTACAGCGAAACTGTGGATAGGTAGGAATACTGTAATTAGTGCTACAGTGACTTACTAGTCCTGCTGTGGGAAAGTATGCTAAGAAACTACAAAGAATTCACATCATATATAATCATTTTTTCCACTTAAAGATATAGCACACTGAAATATGTAATTCCAGAAATGAATTGATAAATATAATTCTTATTTATATTTCTAATAAACCTCAAAAATCCATATCATTCCACCCAGAATGTTTGCTTCTCAGAAAGAAATCAGGTCTTTCCCCAAAAGTGTCAAATCACTGCTATTTATGAAAAGCCAGCTAAATGCTAACCAGATACTAAGGCTTCTAAAAAGTTTACATCCATCTAGACCAGAAGGTCCCAAACTTTGTCTGTGAAGGGTCAGATAGTAAATACTCTTGGCTTTGCAGACCGTATGGTCTCTGTCACAACCACTCAACTAGTTGTGCAAAAGACCAAAGACGTGTCAACACATGGGCATGGCTGGGTTCCAATTAAACTTTATTTACAAAAACAAGCAGAGAGGCAGACTTGGTTAGCCCTAGGGCCATAGTTTGCTCACCCCTTGCTCTAGGCCTTTCCTCTAGAACTCAGTTCATGTGAAACAAAGTGTGGGGAGAGAGCAGTAAATACTCGCCATCTGCCTCTATTTCCTCATGTGAATCAGAGTTCAGGGTTCTTGTCCTTGCCCTAAAACTATTTCTGAGTTAGTGCAATAGCCAGCCCCCAGGCAAGCAGAAGAGAACCTCCCTTTGTCTTGCTTGATAGTATTCCAAACTGTTGCTGCCAGTCAGTGAAGCAGTGAAGAAGCCGAGGGCATTTTCAGAGAAATCTTCTGTAACATGTGACTCAATTGAGATGACTTCAAAGGGATCCTGGCTGAAAGGTCTTTTTGAAGCACCACTTCTTTCTCAAAGGAAATCGAGCACCAGAGTGTCTTAGCCTGCCACCTTGTGGCAACTTGGAGTATGGACCGGGAAATCACTGGACCAAGACAACAGGAGCAGGCTGGAATGCCTGCTTTGTAACAAGCACTTTTTAACCCGTGCTAGACGCTGGAGCTCTGTAGGGAGCCAGGAAAGCCACAGTCCCTTGCCCTCAAGGAGCTGACAGTCCGTAGGAGAGAACATAGCTATTACTCAAAAAATTACATGAACATATTTAAAATTATGACCATGAAAAATGGTCCAAAGGAGCTGTACGTGATGCTTGGAAAGTGAATAAAAGTGATTCAACCAAGGCAGAAAAGGTGAAGGAAGCTTCTCTGAGGACAAGATGATCAAATTGAGGTCTGTGTGTAGGGACTTACCAGGTGAAAAAGTGAGGGAAGATGATTCCAGAGAGAAACAGTATCTGCAAAGACCTTGGTGGAGGAAAGCAAGAGCACGATGGTACGAAATAAGGCCCGAAGGTAAAGAAAGGCCAGATGGTTTGAAGCCTCAGAAACTGTGAAAATGAGGTGTTTGTCCTTATCCCATACTCAGAGTGAAACCATAAAATGGTTTTAAGCAAGAAGGAATGACAGAATTAAATTTCAAAAAAGATCACACTGTTTTATCAGTTAGGGTCCAATCAGGAGGCAGAAACTATGTGGCAATTTGAACAGGGAAAATTTAATATGAAGAATTATTAATATTAGCTGTTTAACAGGAGATTGGAGTAACAAGGAATTGGTCTGTAAGAAATAAAGAAAACTGAAGAAAGAAAAGAAAGAAGAAAGGAAGGAAGAGAGGGAGGGAGGGAGTGAAGGGAGGAAGGCAGGCAGACAGGCAGAGCAGATATAAGAAACAGCCACTACCCAAGGAGGAGCCTGCAGCTCCTGGGCCTGAGATCGAGACCTTATTGGTGACGGCACGGCCATGGCTCCTGGACAGCAGAGAAGTCTTGATGGCAGAACTTACTGAAAATGCACCCTCTGGGATGCCAGGGAAAGCTGTTCAAAAAGAGGTAACTCTCCGGAGGCACTCTGCTATGAAACCACCCAAGAGCGTGCCACAGGAAGCTTCTGGCCACGGGGCACTAAAGGACCTGGGCTCAGGAATCTGGTGCCTGAGAAGCTGCCCGCAGAAGGAAGGTCCTGGAGAAGTCGAGAGCACTTCAGGAGCCTGCGGAGAGCCGTACATCCCAACTGCCAAAGAAAACTCCATCCTCCTCTAGTGTCTCTCCAGTGTCCTCTACTGACGAAGCTCAGCATCGTGCCAGCTGGCAAAGGAAAAATGTTTAAAGAACCTGTCACACAAGAAATGCAGAGTGGATTTGAAGCTGAGAGGCCATAAATTAATAACTAACACATTGACCTTTATGTGGAGACCTTTCTAGAAGAAGAGCAAGAGTGGATGCACATAGACCATTTAGGAAGTGCTTAAGTAGGCCAGAGGAGGGAAGAGGAAGGGGTAATAACCTACGGGTACTGGAACAAATACATGAGCAAGTTCTCTGTGGCCTACAGAAAGGACACCAAGTAGCTTTGTTTCTGTCCCTGTGCTCACTGGCTTGCAGAATAGCTGCCTCAGAAGGCATGGCTAAGAGAGCAAGGGGAGTCAGCTGTCACACGCAGGTCCCAAGACAAGAGATCGGCAGCACCAGCTGTCCTGAGTCAATTCCATGTGTATGAAAGGCACAGGAGTAGTACTGCTCCCAAAAGACAGACTTGCCAGCCTTAACAAGACCGTCAGGTGCAATGAAAGCTATACCCAATCCACACAAACACTACCACAGCCAGGCTTGCAAGGGCAGGACTTCAGAGATAAACAATTACTAGAAAAAAAGTGAGCATGGCTTGTGACAAGGCCTTTTTAAAAGCCAGCAAGCCTGGCCTCCTGGGGCTTCACACAAGCCTACTTACCTGCAGTCTCAAGATCATCAGGGAGGAGGGTCCCGGTGAGGCAGTGAAGTGCCACAGTATGTCTCTAAAAAGGAGCCATCCCTCATGTCTCCAAAACATTAACATTGCCAAGTGGCAGAACTTGAGTGCCCACCTGAGAAGCCAGGGTTCAAGTTAATTTGTCAGCAACCATAATTTACCATTTAAACACAAAAGCAAACAAGCATTTAAAATGGCTCACTCTGGGCAGGGGAACCATGGCTGGAGAGAGGAGTACAGCAGGTGATTGTTGCTTTTTTAATAAACCCTTCCATATGGTTTCATTTGTTTTAATGACTTCACTGAAGTGAAGGTGGAAAGAAGCTTTCAATTTGATGAGAAAAAGTTATATGATTATGACACCGGACTGGAATTTTAATAACTCAAATAAAACTACTGTTGTGCCTGAAAGTAACTGGAGGACTTTTTATTATCTGAGAGTGCCCGGAGAAGCTAAAGGATATGCCTGAGATGGTTAGTGGGGAAAGAACAGTTTCCTTCTGCCGGCCTCCCTCTGCATTCAGCTCTCTTAATGGCACCCATAGGAAATGCACTGAGAAAGAATGGCTTAGAATAATTGCACTCTGCTTGTTTGGTGGAACTGGGACTTGGACAAGTCTGAATGTAGGGGTAGCCTTGGTTGCTGAGCTGGAGTTGGGCAAACTCTTTTATTCCATGAAGGTTTCACTAGTTTGTAGCAGGCTGGCCTTTGATAATGTTGCAGTACCAAAACAAAATTCTTCCTGTTTGGGAGGTGTGAATCAATATATCAAACTAAGTAGTGAAACAGACCATCTTGGTGGATTTGCAAAGCAGAGTTTGGCTAAAAACTTCTTGAATCATCTGCCCAGAAAGAAGATATAGAAGGCAAAAGAATAGAGGTGGGAAGAGAGGTCAGGTGAGGATCCTTGGGAGAGATTTGCTGAACACGCAACCAAAAGTGTTGGTGTAAAAGGCCTGTCTCTAACCAAAGGGGGCCTCCAAAGGGCCATTCAGGGAGTTTGCGATCCACGGGAGAGCAATGGATTGTTGTCTTGACTCCCACTTGGGGAACTTGGAGAACAATGGTGACTTCAGGTGTAGCAAATTCTCAGGGCTGACACTTTTTCTCATGGAGCACTTTTGGAGGTTCCTCAAGAAATGCCTCTCCTCTAGCAGATCCCTGACAACACCATCCGCAACCTCTCCATCTAACAGCGCAGCTCTAGCCCCCTTCTGCTGAGGTCTCCCAACCTTTGGATGGAGGCTCTCTCAGGGAGAGTTCTTTTCCAAGTGGCCACCACGCCAGCTCCCTACTGCTGACCCCTTGGCCCAGAGAAAATGTACTATCATTGCCATTCTGTCATTATAAAGACAACTTATTCCTAAATATGATTCAACAGATGGGATAGAAACTACAAAGCTTTTTTTTTTTTTTAACATTTGAAGAATGTTTTATTTTTTTTCTTTTTCTTTTTTTTTTTTATTATTCCAAGGTATTGTGAGGGTACAAACATTCTAGTTACACTTTATGTCTTTGCCTCACCCAAATGCGGGTTAAAGGCATGTCCTTGTCTCCCTTTAGCGCTCCCCGTGTCCTTTAGTTGTAGATTTGCCACCTCCTCCCCTTCCCCCCCCATCCCGAGGGAGTATGTGTGCCATGTGATCACCCGAGTGGTGATCAGTTAGTACCAATTTGATGGCGAGTACAAATGGAGAGTAACGAATTTCTATGGATTGTTGGATGGTTCTGAGTGACAATCAAGAACGAATACATACTATATTTGTAGAGAGCATACTCAATTATACTTTGCTGATAAAACTAGTTCTAGTAGAATTGAATGAATTAAATCATGA
>CAUYSK010031066.1:0-18667 GCA_963575035.1 Avahi laniger
AAAAAAATGCTCAACATCTCTAATCATCAGGGAAATGCAAATCAAAACCACAATGAGATATCACCTAACTCCAGTGAGAATGGCTTTTATCAAAAAGTCCCAAGAGAACAGATTTTGGCACAGATACGGAGAGAAAGGAACAGCTATACACTGTTGGTGGGACTGCAAACTAGTACAACCTCTGTGGAAAGTAGTATGGAGACACCTCAAAGAACATGTGATCCAGTAATCCCACTACAGAGTATTTACCCAAAGGAAAAAAGACATTTTATTAAAAAGGCACTTGTACTTGAATGTTTATAGTAGCATAATTCACAGTGCAAAGATTTGGAAACAATCCAAGTGTCCATCAACGCATGGATGGATCAACAAAATGTGGTATATGTATACCATGCAGTATTACTTAGCCATAAAAAAAATGGTGAACTAATACATTTTATAACAACCTGGATAGAACTAGAGACCATCCTTTTAAGTGAAGTATCACAAGAATGGAAGAACAGAAACCATTTATACTCACTACTAAATATAAACTTAGAAATCAACACTCATGTGCACATATAGTAGTAAAATTCAATGGAAATCAAGCATGTGGGATAAGGGAGGAGGTAATGGGTAAATTCACACCTAACGGGAACAATACACTTTATATAGGTTATGGACACACTTATAACATTGACTCAAACTGTATAAAACAATGTATATAACCAAAACTTTTGTACCTCTGCAATATTCTAAAATTTAAAGAAATCAATTTGAGATGGATCATAGGTCAAAATATAAAAGCTAAAACAACAGAGCTATCAGGAAAAAAATATAGGAGATCTCAACTTTGGAAAAGGGAAATATTTTTAGAGAACACACAGAGCACAAGTCATAAAATAAAAAAGCAAGAAGTCAGATTTCATCAAAAATAAAACCTGCTTGAAGAAAGGGCAAGAAAAAAAGTAGGCAAGCTACAAACTCTGAGTAAATATTTATAACACATGACAAAGGACTTAAATTCAGAATATACACATCCCAGCAACTCAATAACAAAAAGACAAATCACCCCATTTAAAATATGGGCAAACACACAGATGCTTCAAAAAATAAAATAGAGAAATGAAAAATACACATGTGATAAAGTGCCCAGTATCATTAGTTATTAGGCAGGAATGTACAAATAGAAACCCCAATGTATACCCCCACTGAAATGACTATAATGAAATATTGACAACATAAAATGTTGGAGAGGACCTGCAGCAACTGAAAAACTCATACATAGTTGTGTAAAATAGTGCCATCACCATCACTTTGGAAAATTCTTGTATCTTAGGTAAACATACATCTATGCTATGATCCAGCAATTCCATAACCAGGTATTAATCTAAGAAAAGTAAATATATATGCCCACACAAATACTAGCATGCAAATGTTAACAGAAACTTTATTTATAATAGACAGAACATGGAAATAATACAGATGTTCATCAACAAGATAATGGATGGGTACACGGTAGTATAACCAAATGATAGAATATTACTCAATATTGAAAAGAATGAACTACTGATATATGCAAACATATGGATAAATTTAAAAACATTATGCAAAAAAAAAGCAGCCAGACAGGAAAACATACATACAATAACATACATATTATATATATATATATATATATAAAATTTGATTTATATGAAACTTCCAAACTAACAAAAATAAGTAATGATAATAGTAATCAGATCAGCAGTTACTTCTGGAGGTATAGGGTGTGGAAAGAATAAATTGACTGGGAAAGAGAAGAACAGAAGAGAACTTTCTGAGGTGGCAAAAATGTTTTGTGTCTTTTTTTTGTATCATATCCATGCTGTTTTGATTACTATAGCCTTGTAGTATAGTTTGAAGTCTGGTAATGTGATGCCTCCAGCTTTGTTCTTTTTGCTTAAGATTACTTTAGCTATTTGGATTATTTTCTGGTTCCAAATGAAGTGTAGAATTATTTTTTCCAGATTTTTGAAGTATGATTTTGGTAATTTGATGGGGATTGCATTCAGTGTCTTGATATCTATTTGCCAAAATTGAATGAATGGCATATTTGAGACCTGAGCATTTTGCTTATTATAAATTATATTTCAATTAAAAATATATAATATATAAAAATATGTCTATAAATATAAATATTTCAATTTAAAAATGAAATATAAATCTACTTATTTTCCATCAGTTTCTTCACAAAAGCCATTTATATTATTCATGCTATAGTGCCAAATCAAATTTGAGTCATATTTCTGAAAGGTTATAAAAGCTCCTCCCAAATATTTTAAAGATACTTTCTTAATTTAAAGTTCATATTTAGAATAAATAATTCACAAAATAAATTAGAGCATTTCAAAATCTAAGCAACTAAGTAGATTTTTTTAGAAATAAGCTCTTGTTCTTTCACTGGCAAATGCATTAAATTTAAAAATCATTTCTTGAATGTTGCATTGAGGTGGTTTTCAAAGTATGCTGTGAGGAGAATCAAAATTCCTGTTGTTATTTTAAATCAACTTTAAAATTTTAGAATGGTATTATTTCTATTAAAAAATTCATCTGGGGGACGGACACATTTGAAACTCTGACTGGAGGTGGAGGAGGAGAAGGGTAACATAACCTAAATATTTGTACTCCCATAATATGCAAAAATAAAAAAACTAAAAAAGTCAAAGATTCAAGTATTAATGTGCTATTCTAAAATAGTAATCGATAATGTTTAATACTTCATAATTTTTAAAATAACAAACAGTCTCATCTGGTGCTCATATTCACCATAAAAAAGTAGAATAAAGAGGATTCTTCACCCATTTTAAATAAGACAGAATCATTGTTTTCTCTTCTCTTACTGTCCTTGCTTATATTGCTTAAAAATTATTTTTTCTTAACAACTGTTCTTCTTCTTGATTCCTTAAATTCTATCCACATTTTCCACCTCTATATTATCTCCATTTAAGGCTTTCCAACTAGTTAAGATTGTAGTTTTTTCTAAATAAGTTATCCTTTTTAGCCAAGGTTGTGTTCGTTAGGTTCTTTTTTTTTCATTTTGAGGCCAATCTTTTGATACAAAGGCAATAAAATGGAGCCAAGAACATATTAAAAGTTTTTAACAAATAGTTAATATCCTTGATCCACCCTTCAGAAAATATTTGTTCTCATTTATATTGATGCTCAAATGTTACTCTGGCAAAACAAAATAATAGAAAAATAGAAAACAATCATAACTAAGAAGAATAACATACAATTGACACGATTTAGTCATTTTCTTAGTATTTTTCTTAATATTTATTTATTAACTATGATAGAAATAATTTTTTAGAGGCCCATCACGTTACAGTCCCACAAAAAAATCTTTATCTATATTTACTTATGTATTATCTAAGAAACACTGAAAAATTTTTAAAATTATTATACCATTTTAAAAATTCATGTTCTACAGATTAATTGTGGAGAAACACTTTCATTCATATACAGGTAAACAAAAATGATTGAGGGGTAATTAAAATCATGAAAAAACATAAGAAAGAATATTTTTTAAAGTCCGTGTGTTTCTTTTTTGTAAATGGTAAATAAATGGTCTCATTTTTTAAACACAATAAGAAAAAATGCATCAGTCATTTAAATGTTTTCTCAATATATTTCCCTACCAAATTTTTCCCTACAGAGGAATTTAAGCAAAATATTAGAATACCAGAAAAGGAAAACTTTATAGCATTAGAATTATCCTTATTTTCATGATCTGGTTTTCTATTCCTTAAGTCAGATAAGCTTATAAAGTGTTATATAACATAGGTGTAATTTACTGTAGTCATGAATTATTAATTCCAATTTTTAAAACTTATGTCAGAGAAACTACCTTGGGTATAAAAAGGGATTATAAATCTATTTGGGAAATTGCCGTTTTTAAAAGACAAATTAAGTAATAAGGTCTTGCTTTTTTGTATTCTAAAAATTATCTCAAAGTCACTGTAAATAAATTAACCAACATTAACATTTTTTCTGTCTGTAGACAAAGTTAAATTCTCACTGTGTCTACTCAAGAAGAAGCATTCTAGACAGTGAATAACAGAAAAAAAAATCTTCAGAAAATGCTTGCACAGAGATTGCTTTATAGGAATGTTAGTACAAGTAATTAGTATGACTTTTAATAAATGACACTTTGAATAACTGCTAGGTTCCAGTAAACCTTCAAGTCAAACCACCTTGTCTTTTATTTTTTTTTAAGCAATAGAACTATAGTTTATTTTGTCAGCATAGTTTCACTACTTCATGTTTAAAAGATTCATATGTATGAAATGCTTGAAAGAAATATCACTTATATATATCCACTGTATTTCCCAGTAGACATAGCTTAGCACAAACTGATAAAATTGAGGGGTCATAAAATAGGAAATCTATTTTCATACCCATTGGTGTGTAATTGAATAGATTTTTTGAGTAGTTGCTATAAATTAATTCCAACTTAAAAGCAATGAAATATTTTACCTCTTGCAAAGCAGTCAGGAAAGACAAAAAGTATTTTCCTCCTTCAGCAAAGAAGGGATATTCTGTGATCTCAACAGTTATTGCCTTCATATATCTAAACTATAAACTCATCTCATGGACTGCACAGGAAAATTTGGAGCTCCTTCAAAGCTCAGCCATCCAAAGACAACAGAGATTCTCATGGTTTCAAGCACATTTTAGAACACTATAATATTGTTCCAGGATATTAAATTCGAAGAATGATGGACTTTGGTTTCCCTATGAGTTAGAACACAATAATGAATAGTTCTCTTCAGGTTTAGGATAGATTCAAAAATACATTTAGAGACACAAACAAATCTACTGGTTCATAAAGTTTCTATCTCCCTTTGATATATGTATTACAGAGAGAAAACACATCAGTTATTTTTTTACAATTAGGAATAATACAGGGTGTCCCAAAAGTCTCCATACAAAGGAAAAATTTTGTAATGAATATTTTGTAAATAAAGGTACATTTAGCTACAATTTCCCATTTTCCTGATGTATGGTGACTTCTAGGACACCCTGTAAAAGAGGTGGTTACTTAGAATTCACGCAAGACATAGTACCTGCCTTAGAGGGGTTCATGTTCTAAGACATCTACATTCAATAAGAATCAGAAGCCTACAGATCAGGACTGGTTTTTATGACTTTTTTTTTACTTTTTTTTTTAATAAAAATGATATTTACCACAGCCACACTCAATTAAGCAAGCAATACTCACTAGATATAGGAATAATGTAGCATGGTTTTCTTCAAGCCAAAGTAATTGTCACACCTAGCATTTTCATTTTATACATGGGTTTATTGTCTACAACCTCAGCAGGTATTTATTTCATATTTACTAGGTGCAGCTAAACACTGAATGCCTACTATGGTCAGGCATGTGCTAAGTGCTGAAAATACAAGATGAACAAGACAAATTCCAAGGCTTTGAGAAGTACACAGTCTAAGGGGAAGAGTAAGTAAAGGAAACTCACTATCACTTTGTGCCAAGTATTATAACAGATTTAGGTTGTAGAAGTTCACTCAGAGAAAAAGTACACCAGAGGAAATCCCGGGATAGCTTCATAGACAATGAGACATTTAAGATGGATGTAGAAGTGGGTGGAAGTGATTCTGTCCCTCAGAGGACAGTAATAATAAAAATGAGGAGATGGGCTCTGAGGGACAGTTCTCAGGACACTCAAATCCTCTTTTGCGATTCCTATGACTTAAGAACAAAGCACTGCTCATCCAGGTAGGAGAGTGTAAATGAGAGAACCCAGCCAAAATCCAGAAGTTGCCTATACTATCCAGAGAGGCTGGCCATGCAGGTAAAGTCCGGGCAGTCAGGAACTTCTGAGGAAACCTAAAGAATTGTTAAATACTGTGGCCTTTTCCTACATGCTATAAACAGAAACTCCAAATAAACCTCTGCAATGGGTTAGCCTTTGGATTCTTGCTTTAACCTCTGGGTTTAAAGACTCTTACCTTCTTGCCATTAATACATTTCCTATCATAATTTTACAATAACCAATGAGATATTCAGCCATTATCCTTCCCAGTCAATGCCCTCTCCCGTAGTAAAGTCGTCTCAACGGATATACAGTGACCAACCATCAGTTTGTCCAAAACTGCCTTGGTTTTAGCATTGAAAATCATGTGTCCAAGTAAACAGTTCAGTCCAGGGCAAAATGGGCCAGTTGGCCCCCCAAAAAATTTCCCACTTTCAAAGCCTCTAAAAGAATAAATGTTTAACATTACTTTTCCTAGTAAATTTGTTCTTTTTAAAATCTACTATTATAAAATATAACATAGAGAAAAGGACATAAAATTAGATGCATACAGTTTTTAATAGTGAGTCACTTAACATCAGAAACAATATACATGCTACCACCCCATAATCCTTCCTCCCCAATCCAAGCACTTTCACTCCCCCAAAACTAACCAGGTTTCCTGGCTTTTCTTGCAAATATTTTTGTCTTTTTTAGAATATGAATTTGTCAATGGTATTAAACTATAAAGCTTGAACTTTTTATTTGAACTTGAGCTACCAAAATATTTCTCTGTTTTGCTTCTATTGTTCAACACTGTTTATAAATAAAACTGATTGATGTTGTTGCATGTAGATGTATATTGTCCACTTTCTTGCTATATATTCTTCCTTTGTTTCACAAACCTTACCATCTGTTAAAAAAGAAACCTATGAGTGAGTTAAAAAAAAATCAATTAATCCATTCTCTACTAAAAGATAGTAATCCCTATGTTACCGGTTGAATTGTATCACCCAAAAAGATATGTTGATGTTCTAAGTCCCAATACCCCAGAATATGACCATATTTGGAAATTGGGTCATAGCAGATATAATTAGTTAAATTAAGATGAGGTCATACTGGAATAAGGTGGGCTCCTAATCCAATAAAACTTCAGTCCTTATAACAAGAGGAGAAACCCAGAGACACATGGGAAGATAATTTTGTAAAAGCCAGAGACGTAGATTGGAAATATGCTCCCATGAACCAAGTAACACCTGGGGCCACCAGAAGCTAAAAAAGACAAAAAAGGATCTTCCCCTAGAGGCCTGGAAGGGAGCATGGCCCTGCCAACACCTTGGCTTCAGACATCTAGCCTCCAAAACTATGAGATAATAAATTTCTATTGTTTTAAACCATCTAGTTTGTGGTAATTTGTTACCGCAGCCCTGGGAAACTAATACACTCTTAAAATTTTAATCTTATATCTTATAAGTAACTTTGGAGGAAGTTATAAGACTATCATTTAACATGTAAGTACAGATAGGTCGTATTATGTTTTGTGTTAAATATTCATGTATGAGCTATAATTCTTTCAAGGAGGCTTGCCTCTTGGCATTTGCTTTAGTTCCTCAAAATATTATCACCCCTTCTGATTTGTAAATTGTGGAGAAAAAATACAGTCTTTGCCCTTTTTTCTTCTTGGAAATAATTTAAAATCAATAATAAAAAGGAAAATCAGAAATGCAAATTTCTCACATGAAATCGGAAAACATCCATAACCCTAAAGAAATGCAAATTTCTTACATAAAATCAGAAGACACCCATAACCCAGAAGCACAGTATATGAGAAAAAAAAATCCCTAATATAAATGAAAATTAAATTGGGAGTGGAAGAAAAGGAAGTTAAAGATGCCTATAGTTGCAGATCTCAGAGAAAGCAAAAAGCAGCTCTCTAAAATAAGTAACCATGTCCTGCGGTGCAAATCCATTTGGGAAAAATAGAGATTAGGTGCTTATTCTGACAGCAGCAGTAGCTCAGACTACATTCTCCCAAGGTCTTAAGAAGTTAAGAAGGTCATGCTAGATGAGCAATCTCACAGATGATTCATATTTTTAGGACTCAATGTCCAGTTGAAGCAGGGTTAAGGAGAGATACTCAACAAAGAGAGTTGTCCTTCAGTGCAGAAATAACATGACTAGGAGAAATAAAGTCTAAAAGACCTCATGCACATATATTAACTTGCGTCATTAAAGGTGTTTCCCATTAACCTAAAACTGCCCTGCCTACTCTCATACACAAACTTCCAACAAATGGCTGGTCCAAGAAGAACTCAGCACACTCAAAGTGAGTAATAATAATTTTAAAAACTAACATATAATGTATACAAAAATACTGCAGAAACAAATGGGAAAAGTATAAAGATATATAATGGATGAATGCCATGAGAAAACTGTTACTAAGAAAAAAAGGTGAAAAATGTTGCCACAAATAATATAAACATTTTGACTAAACATACTGCCTAAGAAGATTTTTTGGGAGAAAAAAAGGTATCACCTCAATTAAAGGAACAAATAAACAAAAATGATATAAAAAGCTGAGGAAAGATATGGTCAGACAAAAAGGTAACTACTTGAGCCAACAGAGTTCAAGAAATAAGTAAAGGGAAAAAATAAAATCATTTGCTGAAATGAAGACAGAAGATGGGACATTGAAAACAGGATTGATCGATGTGGACAACATGAAACACAATAAAGGAAGAGTTTAAAAGGATTACAAAAAAAATGATAGACACAGTAAACAAGAAAAAGAAAAGAAACAAAATAATAGAAAACGTATTAAAGACAGTTTAATAAACAATTACTGAAATAAAATAAGATTAGAATCTTCAAATTGAAGGGCATACATTATCTCAGAGAAAAATAATTGCCACAGTATGATGCTCACCAAAACGTATCTCAAAAATATTACTCGAATTCAGAAGTAAGGAATCCTCTGAATAGCCAGGCAAAAAGAACAATCTTCCTATAAAAAGCAAAGCTACAGGCTAGAAGGCAGTGAGAAAAGTCTACAAAATCCTCAAGAAAAATAGGTGTGACATAAGATTTTTACCCTAGCCTTATGTTATACAATCAATAAATAATATAACCAAAAATTTTGAGGGAGAAAAGAAGTTGATAAATGGTGTAAGTAGCTGATTTTAACATCTTTTATAGCTGAAGGACAAAAGTGTCAGTTGAGATTAGTAAATCGCATAAACCAGGAAGCAGGTGGTCAAGAACCTGTCTCTGGGAGGCAGGGAGGATAGCAGCAGGTGGGGCCAATCAGGGGCCAAGGCTCCAAGCCTGCAGTGCATGATTCATTATCACATCAGATGCACAAAACACAGATTTAAAGATTAAAGGTGACTTAATATATTTATATACACTTTTATTAGGTTTTATAAATTTCCCCACCAAACACAGTACCTTTTTTTTCAGTTACAATTGAATAGAAAGGATGAAACCGGAATCGGAAAGTAGGAGGTTCTTGGCATCAAGATTATAGCCAAGGACAATTGTGTTAAATTACGTAGCATGCTGTGGAATTAATTGGATCTTTATTATAAGTAGTTAATTTGTAAAAACAGCCTTTAAATGCACAGTTCTGCATTTAGATATATGAACATTTTGGTAAATGTTTGGTAAATGTTTCAAGAAGGTGACCATTAAACCCTTTCTGAGGTCTGGGTCCTGTGTGATTACAGGGTCCATGCCTGTGAAGTTAGCCCCGCCCCCCCCTCATTCCTACACATTTCTGCAAGCTTGTTATATCGTATGTGTATGTGTATATGTGTGAATGTGAGTGCAGGAAAGAAAAGAACAGATCATGCCCCTATTTTCTTCTGCAATTCCCTCAGCCATGGGTCAGGCCTGAGCAGAAGGGAAGTAAGAAGATTTGAAGTGACTGTGAAATTAAAGTTTTAAATTAGATATCAGACTGACAGTTATTTACCAAAATGTTCATATATCTAAATGCAGAACTGCGCATTTAAGGGCTGTTTTTACAAATTAACTATTTATAATAAAGATCATAGGCAATTAATTCCACAGCATGCTACGTAATTTAACACAATTGTCTTTGGCTATAATCTTGATGCCAAGAACCTCCTACTCTCTGATTCCGGTTTCATCCTTTCTATTCAATTGTAACTGAAAAAAAAGGTACTATGTTTGGTGGGGAAATTTATAAAACCTAATAAAAGTGTATATAAATATATTAAGTCATCTATTAATAATATATAACAATTTAGATTACAAAAAGGAAAGGGATGAAAGGAAACCAAGTAATAGATGCTTTACCTATGTTACACTCGTTTCATTCTTACATAATAATTCTGAAATGCACATACAAATATCTCAATTTCTACACAGAATAAAGGTTAAGGAGGATACATATGCTAACGAAGGTCATCAGCTAGTAAGTAGATATGCAGCTCTATCTAACTACAAAATTCTTTTCTTTCTTTGTCTTCCTTTTTTTCCTTCCTTTCTTAAATACTTACTATACATTTGCTACATACCAAGCATTATGAAAGATAATAAAATTACAGAAATGAGTGAACAAAGACCTTGGGAGCACAGAGTCCAAGGCTGTGCTGTCAACAAGATAACTATAAGCCATGTACATCTATGAGCACTTGAAATAGGGCCAGTATGAACTGATCCTATAAGTTAAGTTAAGCTATAAGTTAAATTATAAGCTATAAGTTAAGTTAAGCTATAAGTTAAATTATACACCATATTTTAAAGACTTAGTAAAAAAAAAAGTATAGAAAATATGTTACTAATAATTTTTCATATTGATTACATATAGAAATGACGAAGTATGGATATATTAAGTTAAATAAAATATATGCTTGAAATTTATTTCACCTAAATATTACAGCTCTTTTAGAATTTGTCTAGCAGGTTTTCTGGTCCTCACCAGAAGACCCCCAAAAAAAGGAAAAAAAAAAAACATTTATTTCATCTGTTTCTCTCTACTTTTTTAATGTGCCTACTAGAAAACTTTGTTATAAGTATGTCTCAATCTTATTTCTATTGTACATCACTGGCCTAAAGATGCCCTCTCAATTTTGCTTTAGGGTATATAGATGAATTACCTTCCTGTAATTTTTAAATGTCATATTTCAAGATTATTTCAAATAAGAAACACTTGTTATTCACTTCCTGGTATCATCAATATTTATTGACTATATATTCAAACTCTCTTAAAATTTCAGAAATGAACATAACTAAAATTTGCTAAACTCTGTTGGTTTTCCATTTTCTGACAAAGTACACAATGAGCAGAGAGGTATCTCAATTCAAGACACAGATATTCTTGTAATTGATTAAAATGGCTTTTCTTACATCCCACATGTCTTTCTTAGAGATTTACTGAACACATTTAATATCATAGCATGCTTTTCTCCCAGTATGAAAAATTTTGATTATTTAGAATTTGGCACATTAAAAATATTTTTCACATATTCGTAAAGAAGACAGTGTAAGATGTATTTTCAGATAATAAAACGCTTCTGTTTTTATGAAATATCTATTAACGTGAGTAGTGGGGAATCATACAAGAAAGGTATCTTTCCTATTCTTACATACTGAAGGAGCAATATAAACTAATTTATAATGCAACATAAAAGCTAACACTCCAAAGTTGTATAAGATGCAGTAACCATATTGATAAACTTGTAAGATCGATTGAAACGGTAATTCTAATAAACATACAGTAGTGAAAAACACCAAATTTATATTGAGAGGGCATGGACCAAAACTGTCAAATAATCATGCACATTTACTATGCTTTAGTTCATAACATTGTATGTATCACAAAATTTATATTTTATAAGTCCCTTCCACATTTTTTTACTTTATTTTGCCTTAAAATATTCCAAATTTATAATCAAAGAACAAAATGATCATAAACATGTGTGTGTTCCAAGAAAGGGTCACACATGCAAAGCAGCCCCCAAATGCCAAAGGAACAGAGAAGCCAAAGGATAAGTCAGACAAATCCCATTTGTTGGTAAAGGGTGGTTCATTGGAGAAATTACAGACAGACGTGGGGTCTTGGGCAGCCGCAAGACAGGCAAATCTTCACACTGTTACTCCCCAGACTCAGGGTTCGTATACTATTAGGGAAAGGGGGTACATACTCTTTAGAGACAATTAAAGGAAACCCTCCAGAACAGGCATGAATGCTGTGTGAGCACAGCTGATAGCTTCTGCAATGACATCAAGATTGCTTTGATCTAAAATCAGGATTTACAGTGAGTATGTGTTCTTACACTAAGAGCAGTAAATGATCAGGAGGCATTCACGGGACTGGTGTTAATCAGAATTCAACATGGCAGATTAGCATCCAAGCTGGAGTCACTTTTGTCTCCACAATATAAGACAATATAAACATATATTAAAAAAATACAATAAAATGGAACAAGTAAAGAAATGGGAGTCAGAAGGCTGATACTTGTTATAAGGCCTGAACTAGTCACAAACTTTCTGATATTTAGTTTCCTCGTTTGAAAAAGGGAAAAGTAAGCCTGGCCATGCCTGAAGATCCTATGAGAATCAATAAAGAACATAGATAAATGTGTAACCAGTAAGGTGTGACATAAACTGGGCCATTATTATATTAAAAATAAATTCATTCCATTATTTTATTATGAACATCTACCCTTTAATTAATGTTTTAAAGAGCCACTGTAGCGAAAAGCAATAAAAGCTATTTTAAATATTTAAATTTCAGCTTTTTCAAATCATTTTTAGAATCGTCTCGGTATAAGTTAATAAAAAATTTAAACCAATAAATGAAACTATTTATGAGAAGTCAATTGATGATTACAGTAGAATTTTGGGAGACAAGTGCCCATAGAATTAAAAGGTCAAGCAGCGACAGTCTAAATTTACACAGGCAAGCATCATCTTCCTCCCACTCCACTTGTAGTGATATACTGGATTCCTGCATAAAACTAAATCTATTTAGAAAAACATTATTTATTTTAATAAACATCTTATAATTTTTATAAATCTATTTTCTACTAAAGAGATTGAGAATTGTTTCCTTTTGTCCTTCCTTCCTCCCTTCTTTCAGCTGCCTTCACACATTGTTAGAGTACAGGAACAAAGAACATGACTTTTTCTCTGATACTGAACAACCGCTGGTATGGCAGGCAGGTGAAGGAGCTAGAGAGTTTGCTGCACTGGCATAGGAGGGTTCTCGTACAAGTATTGGGGAAAAAATGAAATGAACATTTTAGGCTAATTAATGAAATGAAACCATTATATTATACTTAACTAGAAAAAATGTTCAAATTTATATAGGCACTAGGTTTTAAACAGAAGCAAAGGGAACAAAATCAGAAGAAAATAAACCAAGTTGTTAATCACAGCTGTGCAAAGGTAGTGGAATTAATGGAAAACTTTTTTCATCTCTCCAAATGTCCTTTAATCCTGCAGTCCCCAACCCCCGGGCCACGGCCAGGTACTGGTCCACGGCCTGTTAGGAAATGGGCCGTACATCACTGCATGAGTTTTGCGCCACCTTCCCTACACCTACAACACCCTAGGCACCACCCCCTGCCCCCGGGTCTGTGGAAAAATTGTCTTCCATGAAACCAGTTCCTGGTGCCAAAAAGGCTAGAGAACACAGCTAATAGGCTAGTATTTTTTACAATGGAAAAAAGGGAACCTAAAACTTGCTGTTGATCTTAATACAATATGAATCTAATGAAAAGGGTTTTGTCTGTTTTAAGCTATCTTCAAAGGAGAGCAGGTTACAGGACCCAAAAGCAACACTGCAGCTTACTCCTTCCAGCAAGTGCTGGAAGGTAAATTTGCACAAACTTTTACTGCATCCATTGACTCATCATACAGGGTGTGGTCAAATCTCACCCACAAGCACCACCTACTGGCTCAGAGACTAAACTGGGCATGTCATTATCTAAACAAAAATCCAAAGGTAAGAAGCAACAGCTGTTCCAGATGTGAAGGAATCAGCGAAAGAACACTGGAAGAATGAAGAATCAAACTGAAAGGACACCACCAAAGGGAAACACCAGCTCTCTAGCAATGGATAGCAACCAAATTCAGAACACTGAAATGACAGAATTTTGAACATGGATTGTAAGAAAACTCAATGATATGCAAGAGAAAATGGATAACCAATACAAAGAAACAAACAAACAAACAAAAATCCAGGACTTGGAAGAAAAAGTCACCAAAGAAATTGAAATAGCAAAGAAAAATCAAACAAAACTTCTAGAAATGAAGAATTTATTCAAGGAATTACAAAACAAGTGGAACACCTCAAGAATAGGGCAGATCAAACAGAAGACAGAATCTTGGGGATTGAAGACAATACCTTTCAATTAAACAAGTCAGTTGCAGAGATAGTGCAGAGGAATAACAGAAAAGAGCAAAGTCTACAAGAAATGTGCGATTATGTGAAGAGACCTAACGTGAGAATCATAGGCATCTCTGAGGGTGAAGAAGAAAATACACAAGGTTCAAATGAACTATTTGAGGATATAACGGAGGAATATTTCCCTGGCCTTGCTAGAACTCTAGATATCCAGGTACAAGAAGCACAAAGGATTCCTGGGAGATTCATTGCAAACAGGGAGACACCACATCACATAGTCATTAGATTGGCCAAAATAAACACGAAAGAAGTCCATCTCAGAGCTGTAAGGCAAAAGCAGCAGGTAAGCCACAATGGAAAACCCATTAGACTAACTGCAGACTTCTCAACTGAGACTTTATAAGCCAGAAGAGACTGGGGCCCCATTCTTAGTCTTCTTAAACAGAATAATGCCTAGCCTAGAATTTTGTATCCTGAAAAACTAAGTTTCCTATATGAAGGAGAAATAAAGGCTTTCTCAGACAAGCAAAGATTGAGGAAATTCAGCAAGATGAGACCCATACTCCAGGAAGTACTCAGAACAACGTTACATGCAGATCAGCACAACAGACACTCACCAGTGTAAAATCATCCAAAAGCTAAAGGTCAAAGGCCAGATACTACAATGGCTCAAGAGATAAAACAAAGCAACAAAGTTCAATTCACCAGGATGATTAGAAATCTGCACCACTTATCAATTCTTTCAATAAATGTGAATGACTTGAATTGCCCACTAAAGAGACATAGGCTGACCGATTGGATAAATATACACAAGCCAAGAATCTTCTGTTTTCAGGAGAAACATCTACCCACAAGGATGCATTCACACTAGAAGTGAAGGAATAGAAAACAATATTCCATGCAAATGGAAGCCAAAAGAAAGCTGGCATAGTAGTTCTGATTTCAGATAACTTAGTCTTCAAATCAACAAAAGTAATGAAAAACAAATATGGTTATTATATAATGGTGACGGGTACAATTCAATAAGAAGACATAACAATTCTAAATATCTATGCATCTAACTCAGGTGTACCTAGAATCATAAAGCAAATCCTACTTGATCTAAACAAAATGATAAACAGCAACACTGTTACATCCAGGGACTTCAACACCCCTCTGACAGAACAGGACAGAAAATAAACAAAGAAATAATGGACTTAAACAGAACTCTAGAAAAAAATGGGCCTAACGAAAATTTACAGAACATACTACCAAAAAAACCACTGAATATATGTTTTTCTCATCAGTTCATGGGAAATTCTCTAAGACTGATCATATCATAGGCCACAAAACATCTCTCAACAAATTTAAAAAAACAGAAATTGTACCATGCATCTTCTCAGACCACAGTGGAATAAAATTAGAAATCAACTCCAACAGAAACGCTCATCTCTACACAAAGTCATGAAAACTAAACAACTTTCTGATGAACAATTATTGCATTAAGGAGGAAATCAAGATGGAAATCAAAAGATTCTTTGAACTAAATGATAAAGGTGACACAAGTTATCAAAATCTGTGGGACACAGCCAAAGAAGTCCGGAGAGGAAAATGCATATCCATAAATGTCAACATCCGAAAGACAGAAATAAACAAATTATCACAAATAAACAATCTAATGAATTATCTCAAAGAACTAGAAAAGGATGAACAAACCAACCCCAAACCCAGCAGAAGAAAAGAAATAACAAAAGATCAGAGCAGAACTAAATGAAATTGATAATAAAAAAATTATACAGAAGATTAATTTTAAAAAAATTGGCTCTTTG
This sequence comes from Avahi laniger, assembly GCA_963575035.1. Taxonomy (NCBI): domain Eukaryota; kingdom Metazoa; phylum Chordata; class Mammalia; order Primates; family Indriidae; genus Avahi; species Avahi laniger. Next base: position 15,960 of record CAUYSK010031066.1, read on the forward strand.
AAAAAATAAACAACACTGACATGCCTCTTAATAGATTAACGAGAAGCAGAAAAGAAAGGACCCTAATAAGCTCCATCAGGAATGAAAAAGGAGAAATTACAACTGATACCGCAGAAATACAAAATATCATGTATAAATACTATAAAAACCTATATATACATAAACTGGAAACTGAAGGAAATGGACAAATTCTTAGAAACACACAGTCTCCCTAGGCTCAATCAGGAAGAAATAGAATTCCTGAACAGACTAATACCAAGTATCGAAATTAAAGCAGCAATAAAAATCTTCCTAAAAAGAAAAGTCCCAGACCAGATGGTTTCACACCCAAATTTTACCAGACCTACAAGGAAGAAATGGGGCCTATCCTACAGAAATTATTCTGTGACATCGAGAAGGAAGGAATCCTCCCCAACACATTTTATGAAGCTAACATCACCCTGATACCAAAACCATGAAAGGATGCAACAGAAAAATAAAACCACAGACCAATATCCCGTATGAATATAGGTGTAAAAATTTTCAACAAATCGAATTCAGGTGCTAATAAAAAAAATAATCCATCACAACCAAGTGGGCTTCATCCCAGTGATGCAGGGATGGTTCAACATATGCAAATCTGTAAGTGTAATTCACCACATAAATAGAAGCAAAAACAAAGACCATATGATCCTCTCAATAAATGCAGAAAAAGCATTTGACAAAATTCAACATCCTTTTACGATAAGAACACTTAACAAAATAGGCACAGATGGGACTTACCTAAAAATAATACAAGGCATATATGACAAACCCACAGCCAACATCATACTGAATGGGGAAAAATTGAAAGCATTCCCATTTAGAACTGGAACTAGACAAGGTTGCCCTCTATCATTGCTTCTATTCAACATAGTGCTGGAAGTTCTAGCCAGAGCAATCAGACAAGAGAAGGAAGTCAAGGGTATCAAAATGGGGGCAGAAGAGGTCAAACTATTGCTCTTTGCTGATGATATGATTTTATATCTAGAAAACATCAAAGATTCTGCCATGGGACTACTGGAATTGATAAAAAAATTCAGCAAAGTCTCAGGTTACAAAATCAATGTACAGAAATCAGTAGCATTCCTATATGCCAACAACAGTCAAACTGAGAACCAAATCGAAGATTCAATACCCTTCACAATAGCAACAAATAAAATAAAATACCTAGGAATATATTTAACTAAGAAGGTAAAAGACTTCTACAGGGAGGACTATGAAACACTAAGGAAGGAAATAGCAGAGGATATAAACAAGTGGAAAACCATACCATGATCGTGGGTAGCAGAATCAACATTGTTAAAATGTCTATACTACCAAAAGTGATCTACCGATTCAATGCAATCCCTATTAAACTACCAACATCATTTTTCGTAGATCTAGAAAAAATACTTCTATGCTTTGTATGGAACCAGAGAAGAACCCGTATAGCAAAAGCAATCTTAAGCAAAAAGAACAGAATGGGAGGCATCAATTTACCAAACTTCAAGCTATACTGCAATGTTATAATAACTAAAATAGCTCAGTATTGGCACAAGAACAGAGACATAGACTACTGGAACAAAACTGAGAACCCAGATATAAAACCATCCTCATATAGCCATCTAATCTTTGACAAACCCGACAAAAACATACACTGGGGAAAAGAATCCTTATTCAATAAATGGTGCTGGGAAAACTGGATAGCCACATGCAGAAGACTGAATCAGGATCCGCATCTTTCACTTCTCACAAAAATCAACTCACGGTGGATAACAGACTTAAACCTAAGGCATGGAACTATAAGAATTCTAGAAGAAAATGTTGGAAAAACTCTTATAGACATTAGCCTAGGCAGAGAATTTATGAAGAAGACTTCAAAGGCAATCACAGCAACAACAAAAATAAATAAATGGGACCTGATAAAATTAAAAAGCTTCTGCACAACCAAGGAAACTATTATGAGAGCAAACAGACAACCTACAGAATGGAAGAAAATATTCACATCCGATAAAGGGCTGATAACTAGAATCTATATAGAACTCAGGAAAATCAGCAAGAAAAAAATCAAACAACCCTTTCAAAAAGTGGGCAATGAACATGAACAAAAACTTTTCAAAAGAAGATGGACTAATGGCTAACAAACATATGAAAAAATGCTTAACATCTATAATAATCAGGGAAATGCGAATCAAAACCACAATGAGACATCATTTATTTCCAGTGAGAATGGCCTTTATCAAAAAGTCCCAAAACCATGGATGCAGACAGATAGGAACATTCATACACTGCCAGTGGGACTGCAAACTAGTACAACCTCTGTGGAAAGTAATATGGAGATATCTCAAAGAGCTACAAGTAGAACTACCATTTGATCCAACAATCCCATTACTGGGCATCTATCCAAAAGAAAAAAAGACATTCTATAAAAAAGACATCTGCACTCAAATGTTTATAGCAGCACAATTCACAATTGCAAAGATGTGGAAACAACCCAAGTGCCCATCAATACACGAGTGGATTAATAAAATGTGGCATATGTGTAGCATTGAGTTCTACTCAGCCACAAAAACAATGGTGATCTAGCACCTTTTGTATTATCCTGGATAGAGCTGGAACTCATTCTACTAAGTACCACAAGAATGGAAAAAAAAACACCACATGTACTCACCATCAAATATCAATTAACTGATCAACACTGAAGTGCC
>CAUYSK010031068.1:0-58017 GCA_963575035.1 Avahi laniger
TCACCATCACCATCACCATCACCATCACCGTCAACAAAGACCATAAACCAACACCATCACACTAACCAAAACAAGCACCATAACCAACAACCATCAAAAACAAAAAAACAATAACCATCACCATCACAATCACCATTACCATCACCATCAACCATTACCATCAACCATGACCATCAACCATCACCATCACCCATCGTCATCACCATTACCATCAACCATCATCATCACCATCACCATCACCATCACCATCACCATCACCATCACCATCACCATCAACCATCACCATCACCATCACCATCACCATTACCATCACCATCAACCATGACCATCAACCATGACCATCAACCATCACCATCACCCATCGTCATCACCATCACCATCACCATCAACCATCACCATCACCATCACCATCACCATGACCATCAACCATCATCATCACCATCACCATCACCATCACCATCACCGTCAACCATGACCATCAACCAAGACCATCACCATCACCATCACCATCACCATTACCATCAACCATCATCATCACCATCACCATCATCATCACCATCACCATTACCATCAACCATCACCATCACCATCACCATCACCATCACCATCACCCATCACCATCACCGTCACCATGACCATCATTATCACCATCACCCACCACCATCACCATCACCCATCACCATCACCATCAACCATCATCATCACCATCACCCATCACCATCACCATCACCATCACCATTACCCATCACCATCACCGTCACCATGACCATCATCATCACCATCACCCATCATCATCACCATCACCATCAACCATGACCATCAACCATCATCAGCATCATGTCGGGTAGTCCAAGAGACAGAAGAGGAGATAAACAGTGTGGGTTCCCAGCAAAAGAAGAGGACTAGAAGTGGAACGGATGAGTGAGACAGGAAGAGACAGAAGCAGTGAGAGAAGGAAGAACTTGTAGATAAAGTTACAAATTCCTAGAACTGGAGGGGACTTTGCAGGTCAACAATCTACAGCTTTACTTTACAGATGGAGAAACTGAGGCCCAGGAAGGGGAAATGACTAGTCCAGGATCACACAGTGGGTCTGTGTTGGAGCCAGTGGGAGACCTGGTCCTCTATCACAGGAAAAGGGCCACCAAGGGTCCTCGGTGATGGGAGATAGGGATGGGGTCATTGGAACCAGCCCCAAGGGGCGCTGGGAGGTGGCTATTGGGAGAGCACCTGGGTCCGCCGCGGGGAGGCCTGGCTTACCTTGCACCTGCGTCTGGTACACGATGAAGTAACTAGGAGTCCCGCAGCTCTCAAACTCCTCCGCGCTGCACTTTTGGGCACAGAGCTGTTCGTCTTCTCTGTCGTGGAGGGGGAATCGGGTGGTGGGGAACCCACAGTGGCAGGCGGTGCCCGCGAGAGCCGCCAGCGGGTACTCCTGGGGATGGAGTGGGAGAGGAAGAGGAAGAGAGTTGCTAAACCCCTGGGGACAGCCCTACCTTCTGAACGCCGAGCAGGATTGCATTCGCCCTTCCCATTCCCCATCGCTCTCCCTCGACTTGTGGGCCCCCAGACTTCATCAGTGAGCCCTCCTTTCATGATTTTGCCCACCTGTGCACCTCCAGTGTATCATTTATTTGTTTCCTTTACGTCAATTCACTTTTTGAAACTTAAATCTAGAAGAAAACTTTATACGGCTACCACAAGCAGTACTTGTGACCAAGTAGCATTTCCACACGTTCCCATAAACACAAATACTACATAAACAAAGTCATTAAATTCTATCTAGGCTAGAGTCTGAGCCTGTGGTCGGCTCCCTTTTTCCTGCAAAAGAGAGAGTAGCTGAGGGTAGAGAGGTGTTAGAGACGCCTTAGCACCGGGACGATGCTTTCTCCTGGAGGACTTGAAAAATAAATCCCTTTCTCGCTGTCCCACAACGTAGTTGCAGGAAATGGCCCCTTGGTAGGATGGTGATACGGAGCCCACACCTTGGGAAAAGCTGTCTGAATCTGTGCTTTTAAACTAAAGAGGACACTGATGTCTGCGTGTGCCCAGAGTCATTGTCAGGACAGCCGCTCCCGAATGCTTCCTGTGTTCTATCAAACAGCTAAGTGGGACCAGGATGGACCTAAGATGACTGTCCTTTGATCAATTTGCTTCTAAACCGGAATCACAGCCCCTAGTTTTCCCTGATAGCTGGTCCTCGGGTCTGGGAACAAACCAAGGTCACACCCATGTGGCTGGATCCAGCAAGCTTTGTCCCGTTGGGTTTGGTTTCTTCCTAACAGATCTGAAATACAACACAAGCCGCGGTGCCTGGCTGGAGGGCAGAGAGAGGTGCTGACGGACTGGCGGGTCAGCTCCTTGGGCCACCACTGATGAAGTTTTCTAACTAGTGACACCTGTTGGAACCTCCTCTGACACCCTAAATCTCAGACCCTCCCCCACGTGGCACAAGCAGCTCTGTATCCCTCCCTGTTTAATTCCCCGAGTTTCTCTCCTCTGTCCCTTAAGGAGATCAGGGAGTGAACAGGAAGAGGGAGGTTTGCAGAGGGGCCTTCCTGTCCAGCCGTGCACACCTGCGCTGCTCTGCAGTCCTGCGTACAGTCTGACTGCTACACTGGCTCGCCCCGCGATTCACTGTCATACGCATGTTTATCTCCTTAGTGCTGGGGATGAAAAGCAAAGAGATGTGGTCTCTGTCCTCGGGGATGTGGGCATTTGTTGGGGGCCTGCCTTGCGGCTCCTCCTGGGTGCTCAGACCTCGCCCCAACTCCTGGATGCTCTGAGTCATCCTGCTTGGCTGTTTCTCTCCTGGGGTTCCAACCCTCAGGGAGACCGGAAGGCTGCAGCACCGTAGCGACTGCTGCTGGCTGAGACGTCTTCCAGGCAACCCTCCGCGCCGCGGGCCACACGGCTCTCTTCCCACAACTAGCCTAGGAGTTTGACATTTTTATCCCCGTTTTCATAGATGAGAAAACCAAGATTCAAGACAGATGAAGTCACCTGCACAAGCTCACAGCACAAGCGGGTGACAGAGCTGAATTTGACTCTGGGGACTGAATCCAAATCCAAGCTCTCAGCTCTGAGCTACCCTGGAGACCCCACAGAGAGGCTTCCAAGAGCCATTGGGGAGAGGCCAGGCTACCTCAAATCACCAAGCATTGCCCGTGGGCTTACTGGGCTCCCAAGAGGCATCCTAGGAGGTCAGGGGTCAGGGGTGAAGTTCATGAGATTAAAGGAGGCTTGGCCATCATTTGGTCCAGCTCTCTGGGCAGGAATGCCCCATCCACATGGTATCCCTGCCAGGTGGACATTCCTCACTCCTCAGGAGGGCCCTGGAGGTGGAGGGCAGGGGGTCCTGACACATAGTAGGTTCCTATTCAATATTTGCAGAGTGAATAAAATGCCAATCATCTTTTTGTTGGTGGAGGTGGGATGGTTCCCTCTGGACACTCAAGTACTGAGCTCCTTTTGAGGGAAGCCTGAAGCTCCTTGGGCACCGCTGAGTGCCAGTTATGTGCCCAGTTCTGTGCCGGGTACGGGGAGAGCCTTCACAAAGTGTACGAGGCACAGCCCCTGCCACTGACGAGTTCACAGTCTGGCTAGGAAGGGAGGATAAACAGGCACCCATCTAGGATCCTGGGCTGAGAAAAAGACCCATAGATCACCCAATCTGACTGTCATCCAATGCCCGGAGTTCTGGACGCTGCCTCTGCCTGGTCTCTGCTTGCATACCTCCAGTGATGGGGAGCTCACTCTGTCCCAAGATAGGATTGTCCTTACCTTCACCTGGAAATCTTCTCGTGCTTCTAGGGCCAGTTTAAATGTCAGCCTATTTTTGTGCATTCTACACTATTAGAACGCACTTCCTCAGAGGGAGAGAAATCTACCCCATGTAGCTCCAACCCTCGGATCCACTCGAAACAGTCACATCCATCCCCGCATCACGGATCACGGTCAGTGACCTCAACCATCCTGACGGAGCCATTGCCTCTCCAGCCAAGCATCCGGTTCCCTCAGCTGTTCTGCGCTGCCCTCCCCCGGAGCTCTGTGAGCCCGACCTTGCGCTCACCTTCTCTGTACAGAGGTCCACGCACTTGTCCACGGACATGTTCAGCATGGCGGCCGTCACGGGCAAGGCCAGCGAGAGGTTGTCAGGCCGGCGGAAGCAGCCTCGAAACACCGCGCTTCCATCTGAAGAGCCGGAGGGAAAGAGGGTAGTGGTGAGATCCAGCAGGAGGCAGATCCAGTTGGGAGAACCACCTTCTGGAAGGGGCTGCTGTAAGTTGAAGCCCAGAGAAGGCGAGACTCTCACTCAAGCCCACACAGTGAGCCAAAGCAGAAAGAGCTGCCCTATGGTTGGTTCTTGAACAGGTCTGTTCACTGCCAGTAAGGTTAATAAATCAAAGACCGTTCTCCTCGACCCTGGCATCTATGTCAACGGTGCGGGTCACCTGGGCCATGCCAGTCCCTTTTCTTTGTCAGCCATCCAACTTGTCACCTCCTCATTCTCAGGGGTGGCAACGCCCCACTCAGGGAAATGGCATATTCCAGGGAGGGTTTTCATGATCTCATCAGGAGATCAAGGGAAGCACACGATCTAGGGGTGTCACCTGCTCTTCCTCACCGGAACCAGGGTACCGCTCTCCCCACCACAACCCTGGGCTTCAGGAGTCTCTATGTCCCCACGACTGAGCACCTACAGGCTGCCAGGGCCTGATACACGAGAGGGACTCCAGTTATGAAAACTTAATCCAGAAATATTGCAACTGCACGAGAGAAAATTTGGTGGCCGTTGCTAAATCCAAGAGAAGTCATCCATTAAGAAAATATTCGGAGATATCAAGGCTTAAGCCAGGTGCACTGGAAGAGGCTGGGACAAGTGTTTTATTGAAGGCACGTGATCAGATGGGGCAAACAGAGGAGCAGAAGAAGACAGAAGAAGGAGAGAGGGGAGGATGTGACCTCAGATGGAGCCCACCTTCAGCCTCCTCCCACAGGGAGGTCTGGAGGGAAAACCGCACGGGGGAGTTGGTCCCACCTTAAGGAAAGAAGACTGGCCTTGGCCTTGTATGTCCCCGCTTCCAATGTCAGCCAGTTCCTGGCTGTGGGCTGTCCCTTAGAGTGGGGCGTCACTTCCTGGGAGAGGCTGCTTGTTCCTGTCAGACCAATGGCTATTTTTCAGAGGAAGGGGCAGATGTGAGCTATTGCCACCAGCAGTCACCATAGCCAAGGGGACTTGGGGTGGGCACCCATAGCTTCCACTGCAGATGTGCACAAAGATTTCATCAACAAGGCTGTCCTCCGCAGCATTTATTAGAACTAACACGTAAAGAATGAGCAACAACCTAGGTGCCCGACAACGAGGTTTTGGAGCAATTAAGGTGTAGAATGACAATACAGGGGAATTTTATGGCTCCACTGAAAGTAATGGTGTTAAAGGTTATTGTAACCAGATGAAGATTGTTCAAAACACAATGTTCAATAAAAATTGAGAATATAAAGCCACACATATTATAAAATATCAATTTTTTAAAAAATTATCTGTCAATATAAATCTCTAGAGAGACATATACTAACATGTTAATAACCATGATGTCTCTGGATAGCAGGTGTGATGGGTAAGTTTTACGTGTCAACTTAGGGAGGCCATGGCGCCCAGTTTGGTCAAACATTGGTCTAAATGTTGCTACGAAGGTATTTTATATGTGTGATTAATATCTACAGTTATGAATAGTTGACTTTAAGTAAAGGAATTAACCTTGATAATGTGGGTGAGCCTCACCTAACCAGCTGAAGGCCTTAGAAGCAAAATTGGAGGCTTCCTGGAGAAGAAGGAATTCTGTCTCAAGTCGGCGGCATAACTCCTGCCTGAATTTCCAGCCCTCAGCCTGCCCTGCAGATTTCGGACTTGTCAGCTCCCACCGTCACATGAGCCGATTCCTTAAAATAAATCTCTCATGTATCTGTCCATCTATGCTATCGGTTCTCCTTTCCTAGAGAACTCGGACTGTTCCGGTAGGATTATAGGCAATTTTTATTTCTATCTTTTTGTAAAACTCTCTTCTAACTTTTCCTATCACGCAAATGTATTTTTTTATGTAATAAAGACAAATAAAAAATAAAAAGTGGCCCCTGTTAAATTGGTTGAAAGGCTCATGATGCACCTTTGTGTTCCAGTATTTCTCAAATTTTGAGTTGCATGTACCTTCCCAGGAGCACAGTCATCCCATAAGACGAAGGACGCCGTTAACGCGACGTGGCTCAAACCATGGGTGCCATTTACAGAGTTCTTACTCTGTGTCGTCCACTCTGCTGAGTACTTGAGAAATAAGCTCATGTCACCTTCTTGAAAACCTTGAAAGGTTCACAGTAAACTCTCATTTTACAGAAGAGAGAAACAGGGTTTAGAGAAGGGAGGTCATGTGACAAAGTCACGTGACCGTTAGCACACTCTTACAGAGGCTCGTCTCAGAAACAAACCGTTCGCCCTTAGAAAAAGCAAAGCAAGTTAAAAAGCCATCTGTCTCTCTCTGTATCGGTATCTGGGTCTATCTGTAGCGTAAAACCACTTTTTAGCGTGCACATATATATTTATATTTAAGTGCAGAGAAAGGATATGGAATTACTCCCTGAGCAGAAGGACGGAGGGAGGAGGTTTATGAATGATAATTCTACATTTTTGCTGTCAAAGCCACTCTTGTGATTATTTCTACCACGTGGCATCTGGCACCTGAAGTTGTTCACTGAGGCAGCGAGTCGGGCAAACTCAGAGGACACCGGGACTCTGGGTAAATGGCGAATTTCCAGGGCATGCCCCGGACTCACACACATCTCTTGCTATCTCGACTGTCCCCGTCTCTGGCCCCAGCCCGGTGAGACAGGCGCCAGCGGTGGCGGTGGCAGTGTCGGGATGCTGCTGACTCATGTGCGGTCCCTCCAGGCCTCAGTTTACCCACATATAAATGGGGAGTGGGGGTTAGACTGTGCGGTGACTCTCGTGCCTGCGACCCATGGAACATCTGGGACAGTGTGGAGCCAGCTTTGACCGCCCCCAGTGACTTGGGGCCTCGCTGGCACTTGGCAGGCCGGGGCCAGGGATGTGCATGCTGTACAGGGGACAGTCCTCCCCCTTCCCCTCTCCGAATGAGGGATCGTCACATTCCAAATGCCACAAGTGCCCCGCGGAGAAACACCGGGCAGTCTTCCATCCTGTGGCCTGGGGTGCGGAGAAGGAAGCCCTGGCAGGTCACCCAGAGGAAGATTCCATGATGCTGGTACTAACAGACTGTGCCACACGAGGTGAGGGCAGGGCAGGGAGTGGGCATGTGAGCCAAGGCTGCGCAGCAGTGGGTGGGAAGCCCAGAGCAGTGTGGACGAGTGCTCATTTAACCAGAAGACCCAGTTAGCCGGATGCTAACTCTGGTCACAGGGCAACCAGATGCCACCTTTCTCTCTCTCTTTCTATTCCATAGCATTTACTGCATCCTCCCTGATGCCAGGCTCCATGAAGGGTACTTTGGATTCATTTGATCTTCCCAGCAGCCATATGAGGTAGATGCCACGCTACGTCCATTTTCCAGATGAGAAAACTGAGGCTCAGGGAGGCTCTCTGGCTTCGAGAGTCATGGAGCTGGTGAACGACAGAGTGAGATCAAAGCCAGGATTCTCTGTCCCCAAAGCCCATGCTTCTTCCAAAATTCATAATATTCTTATGATCAGATGCTTATATTAATATTATAATATTGTTGTTCTCATTACAGCTACCGTGTGTCAGTCACGTGCTGACCGCCAGGGACCAGGCCGAGCCGTTCACACGCATGGCCTCATGGAAACCTTGCGTTCGCCCTGGCTGTGTAAGGACTCCCATCTTCATGAGGGTCCTTGTACTCAAGGATGAGGAAATTCAAGGCTCAGGGGACTGAAACCGCTTACCACGGGTCTCAGCTTAGAAAAGTCAGAGCTGAGACGGAAACCTAAGTCTGTCTGAGATCTGTCCACTCCTAATACTTATCGAGCGCTCTCCGTGTGCCGGGCACTGCGCTAACCTCATCTGATGGAACCCCGACTTCCACCAGGGAGCTCCCATTCTCCCCACGATAAAGAAGAGAAAACAGAGGGTCAGAGGGGGGAAGTGACTTGCCCAAGGTCACACAGCTGACAAGCAGCGGTGTTTGGATTCCAGCCCAGGAATGTCCGAATTCTAAGTCTGCACTCTCCTGGGCTGTCCCTCTTTAAAGAGCCACCCCAAGGCCTTGCTCTGGTGTTTCAAAACATCGGGACATTTATTTTCCCTCTTCCACCCTTCGTGGTCACTCCACTTTTGACCACAGATTATTCAGAAAGTTGGGGCTGTCGCTCTGAGGTCGCCTGACACTGGAGTCTGATTTTCTTTAAGCATCCCAAAATGTTCAGATCCTGACCCTGAGTTTCCAGAACCATCATCAGCTTGTTAACCTGCCTCTTCCCCACCAGGATCCTAAAAGAACCATCCTAAAATCCACCTGGGCCATACGTCGTGGCCAGGAGGGTTGCTACAGGCAGCGGTTTTGGGGTTGGGGGGCCAGAGGAGGTCCCCTTGGGGCTGGGCAGTCCTGGGTGTCCTACAGGGGTTCCAAGCCCATCACCTCTTATCCTCTAAGGTGGGTTGTTCCCTGAGCCCCTCCCACTACCCTGGCAGGGTCTGAGACCCCCAACATAGGACTGTGCAGGGAGAGACAGAGTCATGTCTGCTGGAGTGAGGGGTGTTTGAGCACGTGGGAGTGTGCGTGTGTGTCTGTGCACCAATGAGGGCAGTCGTGGCTGCACTGGGGGTGTTTGGGGACACGACGCTGAATGTGTGTCTATCGCTGTGTGTAGTGTGCGTGTCTGACTGCGTATGAACAGGTATGAGCGACAGCGTGTACATCTGTGTGTATGCGTGCGTCTGTGTTCACGGCGGAGTGAGTACCGATCCACCTGCTTGGACGTGTGGATGCTAAACTCGGAGAACGAAAGTGTGACCCCGAGGGCCGTGTTTACCAGCACGCAGTGGGTCTATGGGGGGATGTAGGTGTGTGTGTGCAGGTGTGTGTCCACCTGCCTGCCTGATCTCGTGCTGGTGGGCATCAACTGCACACATCCGTGTAAACAGCCATGCAAACAGCCACGTGCTCGTGCATCAGACCTCTATTGGGAGTGAGTCTCACCCTCGCCGGGGGTGTTTGTGCACATGGAGACAACAACCCCAGGGGTTATCTCTGGGTTGCCTGGCAACCAGTTTGCAGAGAGGAGGGCTCCCGGTTTCCTAGCAGAGGACAAAGCTGAGCTCCAGCCAGCCTCCCACCGGCCTGGCTCAATGCCACCACGGGTTCGGCATTTCCCAACCATCCCCTGAACAGCTGGCACCTGGGTTCTGATAAAAATGCCTATTTCCTCAGTGCTGGGGGAAATACCAGAGGGGTGGAGCCGTCTGCTGGGGTCCAGCCCAGATGGGGTCTCTCCCCAGGACGCCAAGAGCACTGGGGACCGTCACAGCTGAGGCCCACAGTCAGGGTCGCTGCTGGTGTCCGCCAGGTTGTTTGTACCACAGCTGATCTCACATACACGTCACCTCTGATCAGCACATATGTGTCCGACGGTGGGCGTGTGAGAACTGAAGTGATCCCAAGGTAGTCTTAGGGGTCCCCTGCTATTAGGGGTCACCCATGCATCCACTACAGACATGCACTCCAGAAATCGAAGGCGCTGGGGGCATCTCTCAGGGGCCGTGAGCACACGTGCTCTGCACCTGGGCGACCTCGGCCAAGTGCTCCGCTCTCTCCCCCCCTTCCAGCTGGGCATCCATCTCTCAGGCTCAGTCTGCTGACGGGCCACATTAGCATGTGTCTCCAGATGGCCTTGAGGGGACCCACCCTGACCCAGGGTCCCGGGAGAGGCCCTCCAGCCTGGGATCACACCAGAAGGCCGTGGCACCGCCCTGGACAGACGGGTTCAGGATGAGCTGTCCTGGCCAAAGAACAGAAGACACGAGTTTCAATCCTGACCCTTCTCCTCTCTGGAGCTCAGCATCCTCAGCTGTAAAGTGGGCAGCCCTCCTCCACAGCACCCACTGGCAGCTCTACCCTTCCTTGTCTTTGACCATGAGCAAGTTTCCTCTCGTTTCAGAGCCTCGGGGTTCTCATCTCTAAAATGAGAGCATGAATATTGGGTGGGTCATTCGGAGACGGACGTGAATGAGGCGTGTGAGCTGCAGGTGCCAGCAAGGGGCGGTCAGAGATCTAGCTCCTTGCCAGCTGTCCTTCGAGAAGGAGAGAGGGATGTGGGATTTTCTCCATGTGGTTTCCTGCAGCCTGCCCAGCCATCGGGAGGCCGGACGGCGAGAGTGGGAAGAGGGCGGAAGACTGCGGATCCGGCTCTGCAGAGACTGGTCTCCCTCTGACATTTAAGCATCTGCTAATGAGTGCCCGCTCTCCCAGCTTAGAGAGGAAGGCTAAACTGAATGCCCTGAATATCAAATAAGGTGAGGTCTTCAGAGTCCTTAAAGGGCCAGAGACGGATCAGAAGCTACCACTGTGTGTCTCTCGTTAGTCGAGGTGTGTGCCGGGGGTGTGGGTGGGAGGGTGACGGGTGGGGAAGTCAGTTCCAGGAGCAGTTAGTCTCCTGGATGGAGGGTCTTCCTGCAGCCTGGCCCACTCTTCTTTTGGGGGAAACCACGTGGAGTCACAGAGGGTTTCCTGATGTCTGGTGGAAAGGGTGGAGAACCTTCTGAGCCAGAGGGGAATGGTTTAGCTCGACTCCCAGGGATCTGGGAAGTGCTTTGGAGCCCACTTCTGTCTGCAGAAGGCTCTCCACTATGTCTTGGTGATCCGGACACAGAATAGACACGGAGGCCAAGACGTTTAATCTCCCCACTTCCCTCGCGTCCTGCATGTGCAGTATGGGTCACCTGGTTCTCCTCTTCAGTGGCTGAGAGTATCTTTCATCTCATGGGTCAGAAAATGAAAGGGAAGTAGCCAGTAGCTCCCTCGACCTTCCTGACACTCTGCTGTGGTATAAAGAACTTTGGATTTGCACAGGAGTGAAAAGATGCCTTCTCGTTTGCAAAAATCTCTGGTGTCCAGTGGAAAGGTCGTTGGCTTTAAGTCCGACAGACCTGGGTCAGCCGCTTACTTAGCTGTGCACCCGTGGGACGGTGTTTTCACTTCTCTGAGTCTCAGTTTCTCTCATCTGTAAATGGGGACCATCCTGTCTACCCTGCATAGTTGGCGTGGAAGTCCACATGATGGCATTTGTAACAGGGTCTGAGACTCACCAAGCAGTCAGTCTGTGGTGCTTCCGGTTCCTTTGTCTATTACTTGCCCACCATCTGCGGAGGGCGGTTAGAGCCTGCGGAACAGATGCTGTCAGCGCCCCATCAACACGCCCGCCCCTGGCATGTGTAGGCTGACAGTGGCCATGACTCTCTGCCTTAGGGCCCGTGAGGGACAGGCTGCACCTGCCAGGGGGTTAATCCCCCCAGGGGCTGCCCTTGGCCAATGATGGGTGGGACTTGGAGGGAGAATAAATGCAGCAACTTCCTGCTCCTCAGGTGGGTGCCTCTGCAGTACGTCCTGGCCACCCCCCAGAGATTCCCCAGTGGGATTAAGCTTCAGTTGTCCTCAGTAGTGACCTGCTTTGTCAGGGGCCCTGGCCTGGCTCCCTGTACTTCCCCGTCTCCCTTCTCCACTCCCGTGCAGGTGCGTCCTGGCAACAGCTCCCAAGGCAACCAAGGCTCACATCCTTGCATCTGGGGAGGGGGGGCCCAACTTAAAACATCTTGAATCTTTGAGCACTTTTAATGCAGAAGGGAAACGCTGCACAGAGCTCAGGGACACTGCTTTTCCCAGCTCGCAGCCCGTGTGAGTGGCACTCCCTGGAGTTGTGGGTGGCCACAGCAGCAGCCTTGAGTGGCATCTTCCTAATGACCAACCCTTACTAAATAATAGCAGCAATGGAAATAATAACAGCTGTTTGCCTTATATCATTAGTGCTGCATGGTACACACATTATATCTCAATTAATCCTCACAACAACCTATGAGGCAGACAATGCTATTGTCCTGTTTTATAGGAGAGACCCTGAAACTTAGCAAGATTCGACCACTTTTCCAGGTCACACGGCAGAGTTGGGATTTCACCCCAGTCTTATTTGACACCATATCCTAATTTCCTACCTCTCCACTGTTCTGGAGACCTGCCCAATTCTAACATGTCGGGCTCCACACACCCCCACGCCAGCTACCCAGATTTCCCAGAAACCCTCTCAGGCACCGCAGGAGAAGTCCAAGGATTGCAAAAGCCCATGCTCCACATTCTGACAATGTCAGCTCTTCACTGCCCGGCTAGCTGGGATGGTGCATGACCTCAGCAGCGTGGGCTTTTTGCTAGCAAGAGGCAAGCAGAGCAACTGCTCATCAACTCTCTTTGCTGAGGGCAGATGAAGAACAGCCTGGAACCAGCTGCAAGTGTCTCTGAAGTCCTGTCATCTCTTTGTTCTAGAGTTTCACAAAAATGAGGTAAATGTCACCAGGCGTCAGCTTAGAGGCAGGCGTGGAAGAGTTCTCCTTGGTTTGAAAGAAGCCACCGCCCCCTGGGTAATTAGGCCAAGCTCTACTGCATTAAGGGTGCTGGTGAGGAGGAAAGGCAGTGAGCTGGAAGCTGTTAACAGCTACCGAGCTGCCTAGAATCAGGGAGAGATTGAATTACACAAAGAGCCTAACTGTCCAAGGAGAATTCAAACCTGCTATTTTTAGATATTACCAAAGGCTCCTGCAGGCTGTTGGAAATTCAAATAGCTTGAATTGGGTGCTTCTCAGAGTGAGTTGGGGGGTTTTCATTAGGAAGAAGGGAGCATCACCTCCTCCATACCAGGCACTGTGCTAGGTGCTAGAAAGCACCTGGTAGTCCCAGAAATTGTGAAAGGTTGGATTGTCCCCATTTTACAGATGAGGCACCTAAAGCTTAGAGAGAGTAAGTGGCTTGGCCAAAAAGTCAACGCAGTGACTAAGGGAGCTGATATAGAAACAATGTATGCCTGTTTCCAAAACCTACGTCGTGCCCAATGTTTTTCTGCCCAAAGAACTGGATTTTGCTTAAGGTAGAAGAACAAACCATTTCCCCCCCATCATGATACAGAAAGAGAAAATTTTTCTATCACCCTCTTCGCCCTCCATAGAAGAACTTATAAAGTCCTGTATGAGTTATAAAATTCAGGGCTCCCAGACTTATGTCAAAGGTCTGGCAAAGAAGGAAGTAGACACGGTCCATCCAAGGAAATGTGACTTTCCCTTGATCATCTGGGGTTGCTCTCAGAAGAATTGGTTGGACACAGTATCAGTGAGTAGAAAGCACCAACACTGCACACATTTCTCCTTCTATTACCTTTTGAAAACTAAAAGTGGCCAGAACTAACAATAGCGTACAAAATCCACTGCGAAACTTGTGAACCATAAAATAAAGTGTCTTTTTTTTCAGTGATAAAGTAGCTTCATAATCCCATCACCAAGGTAGAAGGGGGTGGGGGAAAACAAGAGGGAAAAAGCGCAGAGCCCTGGGAGAGGCTGGTTTGCAGCCATCGGGGTTTGGCGCAATGTTTAAGGACATTCAGCACCACGGACAGCTACTGATGGGCCCAACACGTAGAGCTCTGCGTCGTTCTGATGAACCTTGCAATCCAAATCTTGTGAGTATCCTCAGGCAGATGAAATTTCTTATAACATCCTATCAAGCCATAATGTTCTCAAATCACCAGCATGTCTCTCCCCCCTGGGAGGAGAGCTACACTCACGGACACATTTAGCAAACTGCTGTGAAAAATGTAATCTGACCAAGAAGGAAGTCCACTTGTTGGTTCTTTTGTAACAAGGGCAAAGAGTCCACATGCCTGAGAGTCTGTGTCAAGGCAGAATAGCAGGGTGCCGGCAGACATTTGCTCTGCTAACCTTTTAATGCTCTCGCTATTGTAGGAGCTCCACCGCCTCAGAAACACGCAGGCTGGTTCCCTATGTGAGCTGGCCGCGCCCACCAGAGTGGTGCCTGGGAGATAAGAAGCCCTTTGGATCTCCCCAGTCATTAAGAGTTCTTTGCGGCTGCTCAGGGAAACACAATTAGGACACAGTGTTTATACCAACTAATGACTCTGCAAATGAAATCTGGTTTCCAGCATACCTGTTTCCTGGAGTGTTTGCTCATTTCTCTCGCCTGATGTAATATATGCTCGGGTTGTATGCTGGGGACTTGGAAGGCATCTCTTTCTGATTTATGTGTGTATAAAGCAGATCCCAGGCATGGGAAGCTGAAGATGCCACTGAGTCAGCAAAGACATTGGAGATTCCACGTTGCTTAGAGTCAGAAAACAAGGCAGAAGGAAGGATCAGCATTCAGGGAAGGAAGGAGTTGAGCTGCAGCCAAGGGATTTCTCCAAAGTCAGAAGATGGGGTCGTGAGCCCAGTTCAAGAGGTCAGGATGTCTACAGCACTATAATGAGTGAGCACCAAAACTTGGAATGAGAGATCCGTGTTCCAGCCTATGCTTAGTCTCTAAGAGGCACCGTGGCCTTGGAAAAACCAGGCCTGCCAACTGTTTTCTGAAATAGCCTCCACCCTTTCAAACACTCTATTCCCTTTGCCTAGTTTTTCTCTGACCCCTTGGCAACTTGTCTTGAGTCTGGATATCCTTCCCTTCTCCACCAGGCAAAATCCTATGCATCTTTCAAGGTGCTCATCAAGTCCCCCCTCCTCTGTGGAGCCTCCCCCAGAGCTGTTCAATTTAGCCACTTCTCTCTGGGCCTCAGTTTCTACAAATGTAAAACAGGAGATATCAATGAGAATGGTGCTTCCAACATGGCACTCAACACATGAGCTTTGCTGACTCTGGGCTTTTGCTCATGGGTTAGAATACATGGCTCTCCTTTTCACCTGGAATCTCCTAGGAATGCAATTCAGCTCAAGAGTTGCTCCCTTGGCTCCTGAAGACAGAGTCCCCACAATCCTCTGTATGTCCCCCCACAGTTGAACCAATCCCACTGCATGGTGAGTTCCTTGAGGACAGGCGCTGAGCTTTACTCACCACAGAGACTCCGCCTACCTCCTCCACTGGGAGCTCATCGAGTGTTTTGGTTTAATGAATGGTCCCACTGCTCTCTCTGTATACTGTGTTGCCAACTGAGAGCTCACTGACAGCCTCGGTTTGACACCTCCTCAACCATCTGTCTCCTTATCCAAGCCACCTCCACTCTAAGACTCGCGGTTAATGTGGCTGAGATTTTCTTTTAGGGTCTCTGGCTGAAGGTGCCCAAGCTGCACACTTGCACAGTGATGATTCAGAACAACTGTAGTGGGCTTAGAGAATCCAGGACTCCACTCTCAGTAGCAATGAATGTGTTCCCCCTCTTGGACATAATACAAAGATGCCTTTCTCAGATGGTGCAAAACACCACCCAGGATAATTCTGCCACCACAGACATGGTCAAGGGAGGAGTGCAGCAGTGTGTGTGTGTGTGTGTGTGTGTGTGTGTGTGTGTGTGTGAGAGAGAGAGAGAGAGAGAGAGAGAGAGAGGATGTCCAGGTTACGCAGCCAACCTGAACGTTAACCAGAAGGAGGTCCGGCTAACGTCTGGCTCATGACATAACACAATTTCACTATTTTTGTTCTCTATCTCAGCTTCATCCACCAGGATGTGTTAGTGGCAGCAGCTTCCCCCTCAAATACCCCTCCCTGACTTTGAGGACATCTCTTTGGATAGTCCAAGTATCACCATCCAAAGGACATAAACATTGGCACGAAGGGGATCAGCTGTGAGGATGATAAATCTGCCACCGAGTTAGAAACTCATCGCAGTAACAGCCAAACCAAAAACCCACTGTGCGGACATTCTCCGGCCTGGATTTCACACACCTCCTCTGCTCTCTGAGGCCTTCAGGACCTGAACCGAGGTGAGTACAGGGGAGGGGCTGGTGCAGTCCATTTGCAGAAACGAGCCAGTTTGCAAATTGGTGGCAAGCTCAACCCCAGTGCAAAGCTTGGACACAGCTTTGAAAATATGAGATTTCAAATATTGAACTATCAAGCGAACCAACAGCAAATTTTTATGAACAATGAAATTCACACGGAAGAGGCCTTTCTCTGCAAACAGACAGGTGTCAACTTCCCACCAAATTCACCCAGGTGGGCAAGGACTACGTTTGGGGCAAGATCTGCTGAGGCCTCCTTATTCAAAGTGTGGTCAGTGGACCAAGCAGCCTGGCATCACACGGGAGCTCCCCGGAAATGCAGAATCCCACTGGACCCACTGAGTCAGACTCTGCATTTTAACGAGATCTCCTGGGGTTTTTTTTAGGCACATTCAGATTTGGGAAACACTGGCCAAAAGGTTACACAAGCAGCTGTGGGTTCTGTTCCCGCCTCTGGACTGCCCGGGAGGGGTAACCTTCAGAAAGGTCAGCCTCCCATCTTTCACCAAACCCATTAGCTCTTTCCATAGTTCTTAAGATCATCTGGAATTAGACGGACGGTGTGACCCTGGGCTGGTTGCGGATAATTAATAATAGTAATCACCTGAAAAGGCTGTACAGAGAATAAACGAATAAAATGAAGAGAATAAAATGAAGTCAGGTCTGTAACTGGCTTAGCACAGTGCCTGGCACGTAGCAGATTCTTGATAAACAATTATTAGTTGTTATTAAACACTCCTCGCTACTTCCCAGGAGGGGGCGATGTTGGGACAATGAGAGGACAAAGAGGGGACAATGTCCGCAGAAGATGAGCCACCTCCTGTCCTTATTCATGCCCTCGTTCTCTCGGTTCGGAAACGGGAGGGTTTTTTCCCACCAAGACTCGAACAGAAGCACAAGTAAGCCAGGATGAATTCTCTCCATGAAAGCATCAAAGGCTCTGGAGTTGGTTTACAAGCTATGGGACATTAAGACTCAGTTTCCTTATCTGTAAAATGGGAATAAGTAAATAACAGTGTCCATTTCAAGGCTCATTGTGAAGATTGGTGTGCTATTCTACATGAGGCATTGGGAAGAGCACAGAGTGTTTGCTGTTGTCATTGTCACTGTTGTCATTGTGGCCACCATCATCTTCATGGTTAGAGACAAGCTCTCTGAGAAAGTCAGGAAGGACAGGCTAAGGTCAGGCTCCAGTGCAGTTTCGGAGGGAAGAAGGCTGGCGAGGACGAGGGGTGCCGCTGGTAGGGGAGGCAGCTCGGGAAGGGAGGGGACGTTTCAAGGAGCCGGAGCAGTGGGGCGGGAGGCAAGGCTGGGGCAGGATGGGGGTGGCCTTGGGGTGATGGGGGGCCACGGACGGTGCAGGGCAGACATGCGGAGACTCCCCGGGCTGGGTGGGCGAGGGCCGCGGCCCGGGAAGAAGCAGCGGAGGGAGGAGGGGCAGACTCACGTACACCTGCGGGCCGACTCCTGGGCCAGCTGCAGCCGGTAGACGGAGAGCCGGTTGGCGCCGCCGCACACGCTGTCGCGCTCGCCCTTGCACTCCATGTCGCACTCGGCCTCGCTCACGTTTGTCGCCTGGATCTTGTGGCCACAGTAGCACTCAGCGCCAAACTCCAGCCCGGCGTACAGGTAACCCCTGGGGGAGGCTGCCGTCAAGCGGGGCAGCAGCCCCCATGGAGACCCCCAGGACAGGGAGACTCAACGTGGAGACCTGGGGGACGGGTGGCTCTGGGGACGGGGAGATCGCAGGGGGAATGGGGATACTGCTGATGGGAGAGGGGGCGATGAGGAGAACCCAGGGGACCCACCCCACGTGGAGACCTGGCAGATAGGGGCCTTCAGGAGGCAGGAAGACCCCAAGGCAATGAGGAGCCCTGGGGGCAGATCACAGGAAGACCCTGGAAGGGGGACAGGGGAGCCCCGGGAGAGGACATGGAGACTCAAGGAGGTCTGGGGGACAGGCACGCTCCCGGGGCAGGGGGATCTGGGCTGGGGTGACAAGACCCCGAGAGGAGTAGAGGAGGCTGAGGAGTCAGGAAGCCTTGGGAGGGAGCAAAGCCGGAAGGAACACAGGGAGGTTCCTGGGGCACAGGGAGACCCAAACAGGGGACGGGAATGCCCCAGGGACCACCCACCTGCCTTCATCTCCGCCTGCCGTCTTATGCCCTTACACACCTGCCCACATAGACACGCCACGCCCATATCCGCACTCGCCTGTCCACACCTGCACATGGCGTGCTTGCCACACACGCACCCCCAGACCCTCCGTGCTTCTCCCGCTCTGCCCCACTCTCCCTCCTCCCTGTCTGAGACATGAGGCAGCCGTCTCTCCGGAGTCCACCCCTTTATTCCGGAAACGTCGCCCAGGAAGGAGGATTGAGAGGAGACACGGGGAGTGCGGGAAGGAGGTGGGGGCTCTGGGAGAGGGCAGGAGACGCGCTCAGATACCCAGCCAAGGAAAAATTCCTTCCTCTGAAACAAAACATCTAGGCACTGCAAGGTTTTTAACTTTTCTTTTCTTCTTCATAGTGATGGACTCCTTGCCTAAAAAGGACTCTTAGTGGATACCCCACTCTGTAAACAAATGAAAAGGGCGTTGCGTGCTCTGGCTGGCTCTGGGGGTAGGAAAGCCCCTGCTCCCTTCCCTCTGTTCCCCCCATCCCTTCGCCCACAGCGTCCTTTGAGGGACCCTGCAGACCACGAAGCCCCCTTGGAAAGCAGCGGGTGAGACACGGGTCACACGAGGTGCAATCAACGGGAACTGTCAGCTCACTTTGGGTCATGTGACGCTGGCTGGAGAGACAGACCCGCTCACACTCAGGCCTCCACACGCCCTGGGGGCTTGGGGTGGTGCATGGCATTGCCCGACCCACCTGCTCACCAGGGTGGATGTGGCAAGAACAGCTTAAACAAACTGAGAATCTTGGTGTCTGGCCCCCTGCCAGCAAAATCCTAGGGCTGGGCTCGCCTCCTCCCACCTACCTGTCTCATGCTGTCTGTCTCTCTCAAGCCCTGCTTCTAGGATGTCCCCATAATGGGACCCACCGATAGAAGCGACCTTCCCCATGAAAAGGGCCCAGTGGGTGTTGTCAATTCCAAAGCAGGAGGCGGCCTGTTCCTCAGAGGCAGAAGGGACAAAGTCTGAGGTGGAGGAGAACTGAGCTTCAGGGAGACACAGCCAGAAGAGAGTTCAACGGCCACTGCACCAGGGAAAGAACAGATATGCCAGGAAATCCCCCGGGTCGGGAGGTGTGGTGGTTTTTAAAATGCGTTCACAGATTCTTGCATAGTCCTTCCTTTAAGAGGTGGAGCTTAATTCATCTCTTCTTGAGCGTGGACTGACTTAGTGACTCCATTCTAATGAACAGAAGATGGGGAAAGAAACAGCATGTGACTTCCAAAACTGCATCATGCAATGCATTGTGGCTTCCTTCTTGCTCTCGCCTGTAGAGGGCTCACTCTGCAAGAAACCAGCCGCCATGTTGTGAGGACACTCAAGCAGCCCCGTGGAGAGGCCGGTGTGCTGAGGATCCGAGGCCTCCAACCAACAGCCATGTGAGTGGCCCATCTTGGAACAGGATTTTCCAGCCCCAGTCATGCCTTCAGCTGACTGTAGTCCCTGCTGATAGGGTGACTGCAGCTTCATGAGAGACATTTAGGCAGAATCACCTGACTCATCCCACTTCCAAATTCCTAATTCCTGACACTCTGATATCATGTGAGATAATAAATGTTTGTTGTTTTAAGATGTTAAATTTTTTGGGATAATTTGTTACACAGCAATGGAAAATTAATATAGGAAGGGAAATGGAGACACCTCGATATCCTCAAGGTCACCGATCACGGACTATTGACTCTGGTCTCCCTACTGTCATCTTTGCCAGAAGCATCTTTCAGAAATTAAAACAGATCATGCCTCTGGGTGCGAAAATCACAGCGGTGGTGTTCCACCCAAACCAGCAGCATCGGTATCACCTGGAGACTTGTTAAAAATGCAAATTCTTTGGCCCCACCCCAAACCTGCTGAATCAGAAAATGGGGGTGGGGCGCAGCAATCTGTGTTTCAAAAGATTCCACGTGATGCTGATGAATGCTTTCGAGGACCCCTGCCTTAGATGATCTAGTACCTCCCTTGGCAGACAACTCCCCACCTCTTCATGCTCATCTTCTACTGATGTGATCTGAATGTTTGTGTCCCCTCAAAAGTCACATGTTGAGACCCGGTCCTCAGGTGATCGTATTAAGAGGTGAAGCCTTTGGGAGACGGTAAGATCAGAGCCCTCGTGAATGGGTTGATGCCCTTAAAAAGGAGGACTGAGGGGGCCCTCTTGCTCTTCCACCTTGGGAGGGCACAGCAACAAGGTGCCAATCTTTGAAGCAGAGATACCAAATCTTCTAGCACCTCGATCTTGGACTTCCCAGCATCCAGAACTGTGAGCAACACATTCCCGTTGTGTGTGAATTACTCGGTCTAAGGCACTTTCTAATAGCAGCCTGAATGGACTAAGACACCCACCATCCTTCCCTCTTCCAATTCTGCTGCAGTCATGGGCTGTCCGATCCTTAAAAGTGCCCAGCTCATTCCTGCCCCGAGGCCTTCGTCCTTGCCATTCCTGTGCCTGCAAGACTCTTCCTCTGCTGTCCACATGGTTGGTTCCTTCCTACCTTCCAGGTCTGAGCTCAAAGTCATCTTCCTGAGGAGCCTTCCGTGACCACCCTACCTCATGTTACCCTGCACACCAGGTACTACCCCACCACCCCATTTTATCTTCTTATAGCTCTTATCACTTCTGAAGTCATCTTATTGATTCCTTTGTTTTTCTTGTGCGTTGCCTGTGTCTTTCTCTGCCTGTGTCCATGAGGGCAGTGACGCTGCAGGTCTTGCTCACCTCCACGTCCTGGGACGATGCCTGGCCTACAATGCAGGTTTCATATATATCCGTTGCATGAATGTAGACCACTGCCCTGACTAACACTCCCTAGTGGCTCCCATTGCCCTCGTGCTCAAATCCAGATGCTTCAGCTGGCATTCAAGACCCCGAGCCACTCCCTTTGTACCCTCTGTGAACCCCCACATTGCCTTCCTAAGGACCTTGGATATTTCAGGATGTTTCAGGAGTCCTGGCCTTTGAGTATGCTGTTACTTTTGCCTTACTGTGACTACCTAGAAAACTCCTACTTATCCTTCAAAACCCAGAACATGGTCTTGTCTTTGTAACTCTTTCTGAGCCCTCCACATGGAGCCCTTTATTCCTTCCACCTTCATGACTCCCCTGCACCTTGCTCTCCTGGCCCAGCACCCATCATGCTTGATGTCTCCATACCTCATCTGCGGAATGTGGTTTGTAACATTCCTGCCTCGTAGCGGGGTCTTGTGACATGAAAGAATATTTGCAAAATGATTATAATGGAGCCTGGCACAGGGCAAGCACTTACTAAGCATGTGCTATTGCTGTTCTGTTGCCCAAACCTGTTCATGCCTCTGTCTCCCCAGAGAGGAGGATCCCCCTGAGGGCAGGGTGGTGGCTGACTCATCTCCGCGTCTCCAGCATCTGGAATCGGGTCCAGCACATGTGGGCAGCCAACAAATATTTGCTGAACTGAATTGAATGACATGAGCAGCTCTGACTCATCTGAGAAATTTTTCCTGACACCCCAGGCATATGGAGGCCTCTTCTGCATTTCCAGCTGTCTGCGATTATTCCATCTCAACTCTTATCTCACGGTATTGCCCTTCTGTTCGCTTGTTTGTCCAGGCTGTGAGCTCCTTGAGGGGAAGGCTTTGTGGACTCCACCTCTGTTACCCCACAGTTTGAAAAATAAATTAATGACTCCATGTCTTCAAGGACTTGGAGTCCTTCCCAAGTTGGAGAGGATCCTAGGGTCAAGACTTTAATGGCGGGCTCCTCGGGCAGCTGATCATAAAGGGAGCATGTTTCCTAATCAGGGACAGTAGGCAGAGGCCCCCCGTGGACACCCACTTGCTCATTTCCACAGCAGGAACCCAACTTGAGGTTGGTAGAGCTCGTGACCGACAGAGCCAGCTGGCTGGAGTCTGGAGGCGAGTGAATTAGAAGCCTCTTCACCAACCACTGCCAGGTCAAGGGACCCAGGAGACAAGGGGAGAAGAAGGTCAGCTCAGCCCCCTGGTACCTCCCAGGGTCCTGTCCCTGCTCACCGGTCCTCTTGGGACTCATTCACTCTTGCAAAGTTAACTCTTCCCCTCTGCACATGTTCTAATCAAAAACATCATCTTCTTAGACTGGAAAACACTGTCTGAAGAGGTGAGCGTTTCTGTATCCTATGCTGAGAAACCACCAGATGCTCCCACCTCATCCTTCACGCAGACATCTTACAAGCCTCACACTTACAGTCTCACCTGTGTGCACACGCACACCCAATTCTGCATTTCCAAGTTGTGTGCAATTCCTCACAACCTTGCACACTCTCAACACGGTGTTGCATGCTCAGTGATGCAGTCAGACACCTGCGCACAGAAGCTCAATTCTAGACCCTTGCACACATACTCACAAACGCTCTTGCTCACACACACAGCCACTACTATTTAAAGATCATCGTGTGTTAGCATTAAGCTCACAAGCACAACCAGCTGACCCTGCGCACTGTACATGACAAACTGCCTCCTAGGCACAATCTCACACAATTGCACACTCACAAACTCCCACAGACCAACTCCCGAACAATCCTGCTCAGCTGCATGCATGTGTATATGTTCACACATGCACACACACACACACACACACACACACCCTTGCATCACCCTTTCCCTGTGGTCACGTGCTCACCCTCCAACACACCCTCCCAGGGCAAGGCCAAGAACACCACTGGCAGGAACCTGAGAGGGAGGGACCCAGATGAACGAGTTTGGGACGCTGGGGCCCTACCTACCGTTCAGCACAGTTGTCCTGGCAACGGAAGATGGTCATCTTTTTGTAGTCGAAAAAGGACACGCCTCGAAGGGCTCGGCTCTGGGTGTCATCCAGGTAGCAGCCGATGTACTTGGCTTTGGGGAAAGGAAAAAGTCAGACGTGGCTGGGGACGAAGGTAAAAGGATTACAGGAGGAAGCTCGATGTGTCTCTGGCTACGTGGCCTCGTTGACCTTTTGGTGTCAATTCCTTCCTCTGGGCAGAAACGAGAGACTGAAAATCACGTGCCTTGGCTGAACCTGGTCCAGACAGGGCAACGGTAAGACCGTGGGTCCCAGCTGCCAACAGAGGGGAGGAAGGGACCCTTCTGCAGACAGTGCTATAGCCAAGCTGCTGGGGACTCCTGGTGACAACTAGGCACCCAGGAACCCAAACCAAGGCCATTCCCTAGGCACCAAACAGGACTTCCCATTTCCTACAGGATGAGACTCATATTAACACAGCTCTAAAGAAAAGGCTTAACATTTGGCAACATGTTACCATTTCCACAAGCTGCTTTAAGGTATTTATCTTTCCCTGGAAAGCCCACTGGCCTTGGGTATCTCCAGGTCTGGATGTTCATTTCACTCCATTTACTTTCTAGCCTCCTAAGTTTAGGCCAATTAACCTCTCAGAGACCCAATTTTATTTGCAGTGAGGATGAAAACCCCAATCCAGCGAAGTTAAGGTGGAATGATTTGTGTAAAGGTTTCTTCCATAGTGTCTTGCATATACAAGGCACCAAATGAAGGTGAGTAGAATAAGACAGTAGCCATTCACCACACTGTGTAAAGTACTTCACTGTTTGCTTCTGTTGTGGGCCAAGGTGAATGCTTCCATCCAAATGAAAATTTTTTTAAATCATGTAAAACAACCAACCAATTACAAACCATGCACTTAGTGTTCTTAAAGTAGTAGACATTTTCCTGTACTCCATAGTAAATAGTAACTCTCATACACAAACATAGCACTTTACAGTTTAGGAAGAATTTTCCTATATGTTCTTAAAATTTTTATTACTACTAATATTTGGACATGAACTTTAGTAAGTGCTTAACGCATACTGTCTCATTGAATCCTTGCAATGAGCCTATAAGTGTATTATTCCCATTTATACGGAAGAGAAAAAGGCCCAGAGAGGTTAAGTCACTGGTTCGAGGTAACAGAGCTTGTGCATTTGGAGTCAGAATTGGACCTGAGCAATCTGGTTTCAAAGCCCATGTTCTGAACTGCTTGAGTCTTGAATCAACTGGTCCCAGAACAAAGATTTAAATCCAGTTCTGTGGGATCCCAGATCAGTAACTGGAGGTTGGACCGAGGATCCAGCCTGCCCTTGGAATTGAATGGCCCTTGTAGGGAATGAATGAAGAAAATACTAAACGCTACTTAACCGCTTCCCTGGCTTCCCTGGATTAAACTGGGGGCTTCTTCCCCGCCCCCCCTTACTTGAGGAACGCAGGATCTAGGAGAAGACCCGGGCTCATTATCAAGCAATCGCGCCCCTCAACGCAGCTCTGATAAATGCGGTATTTGTCAGCCCCGCCGGAGACACCTTGACCTGATCACTTTGAATTTCTTTCATAAGACAGAGGTGATTTGCTCGACTAGGAACAGTCATCTTTGAAAGAAACATCGCCTCCCAGGAGCAGGTACATCAGACAGCAACAGCTCTAGAGAAGCTCGTGTCTTGTCTCTGTGCTTGTTCGACAATGTGGGCCCCTCCTGTCGCAGATGGGGTCGCAGCCCCTTGGTTTGGGGCGTGGGTGCTGTTCCTACCCGAGCTGGGAGAGAGGCTTCGTGGCCACCTGGGGGCGGGGCTTCATGCTAAACTTAGCTCAGTAGCTCACTAGAGGACTGGGTGTCCGAAGATGCTTTGCAGGATGGAGGGAGGAGAGAAAAGGAGGGAGTTGGAGAGAGGGACAGCAGGGAGAAAAGAAAGGAGGAGGAAGGGAGGGAGGGTTGAGGAGGGAAAGGGAACAGAAGGAGAGCGGAGGAAAAGGTTGGTTTATTTGGGTAGTGTTAAGTCTCTGTCATCAGAGCAATAGATTGTGTATATGTACACGTGTGTGTGTGAGAGAGAGACAGAGACAGAGGGACAGAGAGAGGAGAAAACATACCATGTATTGAGTGCCTACTATGCGCTGTCTACTCTACTATTGGCCATGTCTCATTGCATTAAATTCAATCTTCACCAGCTTCTTACGAACCCATTTTACAGATGAGGGAACTGATCGCAGTGACTCTTAACAACTGTCTACTCTAGAAGTGAATCTTAGTTTTGGCATACGGTATATGTTCCGGCTAGTAACGACTCCTGTTACTCCTGTTTTTCCTCTTTTCAAAATGGAGTTAGAAGCAATATAATCTTTCCAGGTTCCTACAACTTGTAAGTGTCTCACTTCCGATGTAAGCCCAGATCTGTCCTCCAACCATTTTACACCTGGGGAGGTTTCACCTCCTTTCGGCCTAAAGGTTTCAGGATCATAAACAGCCACACCGAGACCTGCAGGGGAGGGATGTCCACGCCCTAGATACACTGGGCTTGGAGCTGGGTGCAACATGAGCTTGGTGGTCCCGTCTTAGGGTGAGAGGAGGAGCATTTGGCTGCCTGTGGGACAGTGGATCATGTTAGATTCGATCTTCATAATCAAGTCGATGGGAGTGTCAGTGTATGTGTGCATGCTCATGAGCACGTTCTTTGTGGGGGGAAGGGGTGGACTGCAGTGGGTACCGTTTGTGTCTCAAAGCACCCCCTTTTCCTATTATAATAATATTTTTCTATTAGAGCTCACCTGCCCTGACCACAGGGAATCTACTGACCTTGCCGGGGTCAAGCGTAATGTCCATCCCACCAGCCAGTGATTGCTTCCAGGGAGGACACATGACCCACGTGTTGAATTCTTATAGATCTAAAGCTAGGAGAAACAAGCCTGACTCCCTGGGGTTATGACGTTGGCATTCTGCAAGTCTAGAGCTAGACACAGCTCGATCCCGGCACCAAGGCCAGTCTATGCGGGAGAACACGCATGAGGCTGGGCCAGTAGAGAGGAGAGTCAGAGGAAGAAGCTTCCATTCCTTTTAAAAATCCCGCCCAGCAGAGCCGTGTCTGGAGTGTGATGACAAGACACAGAGTATTTTCTCCTTTAGCTTAAGCTGGGTCAACTTGGCTGTCTGGGCCTTGCCACCAGGGAGGCACTGACTAATATGTTGATATCCAAGCTGAGTAACTTGCCCGAGTCCACCCAGCAATGTGGGTCTCAGACCAAACCCAAGTCTGTCTGTTCAAAGGTGTCTCTTCCCGTGTGCCACACTGAGCCCAGGCTTGGGAGGGGGTATCTCCATCCTCCCCGGAGAGACCCGCTCAGGAGGAGGATGGGAGAGGGAGGGAGGGTTCCTTGCGAGAAGACCTTGGATCTGACCATAGGTCTGCCTTCCCCAAAGCCTGGGCTTTTAAATCTTGCACTTTCCCCTTCCTCCCCTCCCACCAGACTGGGCAGCAGGCTGACATGTCCCACATAACAGGTGCTCCAAGACTTGTTGAATGGACAGATGACCCTCTGTTTCCTTATCTATCAGCGGGAAGGAAAAGAAGATCCATGGTCCTTCATTACTGCTTTGGAGAACATGGGCATGTTAGCCATCATAGCCTGATTCATGTGCTGAGCTCCAAGGACCAGGATATAAATATTGAGTCAGTTTCCTCCCTGTCCTGGGTGAGAGCTGGTGACCCCTTCCCCGCTGACCCTCAGTGCAGGTTGCCTCCAACATGTCCACTGCTCCGGTCCCTGGAGTTTGGTCACCCCGCTGAGCTCATCAGCGTGGTTACTGTCGGCCTACTAAACTCCCCTCCAGCCACCTCCTCAGGGGCTCCCCTTCCCATTTGCCACCGTGGCAGAATCTCTCAGAGACAGGGCATCAGGGATGTAGAGCAGGGACAAAATCACAGGCCACTGGAGGGGGGATTAATGGCCAAGTTCATACAATCCATCAGCTCGTCTCCGCGGTGATGCAAAGATTGCTGAAATGGCAAAGTCACCCTGGCTGTGCTATTTCTCTCAAGACGGAAACCGGCATCTGAAAAAACTTCTCCTGGTGCTGTTTTGTTTTCCTTTTTTCTTTTCTTTCCTTTTTTCTTTTGCTCCAATTAATCTTTCCATACAATTTTGCTCTCTTCGATAAAGGTAATTTGTTAAAAGGGTAGCTAAACATGAGTTAACTTGTATGCGTCTTACTTGCTCTTTGTGAATAGAGTCCCAAACAAGAGGCCTCGCAAACTACTGGAGTCAACCAGATCTGGGTTCAAATCCCATGTAGGATGCTGCAGTAGCCTCAAAATATTACTCAAGCTCTCGAAGGTACAGTTCTCCCACCTGAAAAGTGGGAACAAAAATTCTATGACTGCTGTGATGAGTTGAATTTTTTCCACCCCCCCAAAAAAAATGACATGTTGAAGTCCTAACCCCCAGTACCTTAGAAGGTGGCCCTATTTGACATAGTCACTGCAGATGTAATTAAGTCACAAGGCCAAACTGGAGTAGGGTGGGCCTCAATCCACTCTGACTGGTGTACTTATAAGCAGGTGGCCATATGAACCCATTTTACAGATGAGGGAACTGATCGCACACAGAGACACAGGAGGATGGGTGGAAATGCGAGCGGAGATTGGGGTCATGCAACTGCAGGCCAGAGATGCCAAGGATTGCTGGTGGCAACAGAAGTCAGGAGGAAAGCATGGCACAGGTTCTCCCCTAGAACCTTCGAGAGCGCATGGCCCTGCCGACACCTCGACTTCAGATTTCTGGCTTCCAGAACTGTGAGAGAATAGACGTCTGTTGTTTTAAGCCACCCAGTTTGCGGTACTTTGTAACAGCAGCCCTAGGAGACTACTCGCCATACAAAGGGTATTGTTAAGATTGACCCGAGTGAGATTAATCAATGCATCACGTCCAGCACAGGGCCCGGCGCAGAGTGAAGACACACGAAATAGTTACTCTGCTCCTGGGGGTCCTCTGCCACCCCTGGAAGGTGGTCCCTCTGGCTGGCCACCCCCGGGGCTGTCTGGGTTTCCTTGTGCTGGGGACGGAATTTCCTGCTAGATCT
This sequence comes from Avahi laniger, assembly GCA_963575035.1. NCBI lineage: Eukaryota > Metazoa > Chordata > Mammalia > Primates > Indriidae > Avahi > Avahi laniger. Next base: position 27,998 of record CAUYSK010031068.1, read on the forward strand.
AGACTCCCCAGAGCAGCACTCGCTTTGGTCAAGGCCTGCGGATCCCACTGACCCAGCTCACCCACCTCCTGGCCCGGGAAGCTGTGACACCCTCCCCAGGACGGAATGCACCCCTTCCCTGCCTTTGACTTACCCGTCATAACATTGTCTAAATCATTTCCCAAGAACCGTCCATTATTGTTTTCAAATTAGAAATCATTTTGACTCAAGGTAGAAGAATTTTTTATGAAATGAAAAAGTGAATGAAAATGAAAATAATGGGGAAAAGCAGAGTACTATGCACACGAAATCTACGCCTTGGAAATGCGCGCAGAAGGGCACAGGCAGGAAGGTGACTCTACGCCAGCAGTGCCAGGGGCTGTCGTTGGATGTGGGATTCTGGGTCATTTTTGTCTTCATCTTTCTCTTTTTTTAATGTATTCCAATTTTTCTACAGTGAGCATGTGTGACTTTGAGAATCGGGGAAGAAGTTATTTTTTGGAAATATAATTTATCTTTTTATCTACCTGTCTTCCCCTAAGAGGCTGCGAACGTTCCTCAGAGGGAAAAGCTATGCTTGAATCATTCCCGTGTCTCCACCTCCCGGCACAGGCTGGGTGCAGAGTAGGCATGTGGAAAATATGGGATGAATGAGTGAATGAGTGAATGAATGAATGGAGTTGGGGACTGTAGATTTTAAGAAAGATACTAATAGTGTAGCTCAGTGGTTAAGAATAAGGGCTTTGGACTCAGATCGAATCGGGCTGGAGTCTGCTCTGCCTCTTAACAGCTGTGTGGCATTTGGCAAGTAGTTCAACCTCTCTGAGCCTTCGTTTTGTCCTCTATGAAATGAGGCTCAATAATTTGTACCTGATGCGAAGCTGAAAGGAGAGTATGGATGCACAGTCCCTGCCACAGAGCAGACTCTTGACAACCTGCAACCATTGCACCTTCAGCTGGAGCACATGGGGAGTGGGCATCCCTGCTTTCTCTTCCAAAAACGCAAACCAAGTCTCATGACCTCTTTCACACCCAGCCCCAGCCTCTCTGTAATCCGAGGGAAACAGACAACAGTGCAGGCTTTAAAATCTAATTGGGTTTGGCTCCTGGCTCTGCCCCAGACTAGCTGTGACCTTAGAAAAGTCACATCACCTCGATGTACCTCTGTTTTCTCCTGCAAAATATAGTATTGATAAAAATAGCTGGCACATATCAAGTGCTTACCGTGTGCCTCACTCTGTGAAAGTGGGTTCTGTACACTGAGAAATGAGGTGATGTCATGATTAAGGTTCAGATATAAGACTCAAACCACCTGGGTTCAAATAGTGGTTCACTCCCTCCCCCAGCTGGGCAACCTTTGGCAAGTTACTTAACTTCTCTGTGCCTGAGTTTCCTCCCTGTAAAATGGAGTTAATAACGGTGTCTACCTCATTGGATTGCTACGAAGATTATGTGATGGAGTGGCTGGAAATTCTTAGAACAGTGCCTGGCACTTAGAGACACACACTCGATCTATCTTATGCAATCATTCTGACAGCTATCCAATGCTAAATTCTTTTTATCCCCAAGAGGAAACCGAGTCTCGGAGAGGCAAAGTGATCTGCCCAAAGCTGCGTAGACCGCGAGTTGCAGACCTGGGATTCAGGCTCTGATCTGGCTGATCAGAGCACAGGCTGTGTGAGGAGGAGGACCTCGCGGGGTGACTGGCACATGGCGGGTGCCAGTTCCACCCGGGAATTCAGACTTCCTGCCCACCCCCAGCCCCGCTGGGTGCGGTTCCTCCCCTGCCTGTCGTGGCCCATGGTGCGCTCTGAACCCTCTGCAGTGGAAGCCCCGCATCGCTGCAACAAGCAGAGCCCTCGCCAGCTTCCGAGAAAACCAAATGAGTTTAGCGTCAGGTCAGAGAAGCGTCTCATTTTGATTAGCGTTAATCTAATATGTTGTCTTTCCTCACTGAACTCTGAATAAGTTAATCAAGGACAGGCTGGGTTTGTGTTTTCTTAATAACACTGCCTGATTCCAAAGGCTGCCTGCTAAGAGCCCTAGACGTGGGGCCGCTTTCTTATTTTCTCTTCCTTCTCTCTTTGCGTTTCATAAAATATATAAGATTCCTGGACTGACTGACTCTGTGTGTGTGTGTGTGTGTGTGTAGGCAATTAGCATAGTAGAGAGGAATGCTCACAAGCTTTGGAATTAAACAGACTTTGTTTTAAACCTCAGTTCCCTCACTAGCTACCTGTGTAACCCGGGGTAAGTGATTTGTCTCTGAGTCTCAGTTTTACCATCTGTGAAATGTGTTAACAACAGTCTCTAACTTACTGAACTGATAATTAAATAAGGCAATAAAACACTCACAACATGGTCAGCCCATAGTGATCATTCAATAGATATTAGCTGTTACTACTACTAAACATGAGCCAGAAGATGTGATAAGCATTTCACATCTATCATTTTATTCAAATAATATATGAAAAGCAAATAGAACAGTGGCTGGTGTGAAGTAGGTGCTCAAGAAACGGTAATGATTATCAGCAGTAGTAGTGACAGCAATATTTCATCCTCACACTAAATGGGGCATGTTGCCGGTGTTGTTGTATGTATCAGCTGCACCACAAGGATTTCGTATTCTATCAGGGACCTGGACAAGCATAGGCAATTGCTGGGAACATAGAGGAAGAGCATTTGATCATTTCTGGAGGGGGATCAGGGACAATTTCCTGGAGGTAAGCAAAGCTGGGACCTGGAGGAACAGTAGAGCTAACCCTGCAGAGGCGCCCCAGGTAGAGGGACAGTCATCCATTCATTTATTCATCCAATCATTCACCCATTCAACAAGTAGGTGTTGGGCGCCATCTTTGTGCCAGGTGCTGTCCCAGGTGCTGATGGAACAGAGACAAGCAGGACAGGCAACAGCCCTGCCCTCCTGCGGCAGACAGTCTGGTAGAGGAGACAGACTAAAAACAAAGAAGCAAACATGTTAACAAGATGCTTTCGGGTGGTGGTAAGTGCTGTGACTTAAAGCTGGGGGATGTGGTTGTGACTGGGTGGGAAGTAGGGCCACTTGAGTTAGGGCACTCTGGGGAAGGCCTCTGTGGGAAGGTGAGGTTTGACTGAAGACTTGAAGGTAGGGAAGAAGGGAGCCATGCAAAGATTTTGAGGGAGAGCATCCAAGACTTCAGAGATCCTGAGGTAGGAACAGGTTTGGTGTGTTCCATGGACGGCAAGAAGGACAGTGGGGTGGAGTGTGTGAAGGGGGTGGGGAAAGTCACGAGATGAGGTTGGAGCGGTGGGCCACGGGAGGAGTCTGAAATTTGTCCTAAGTGTGATGGGGGCATATCCTAAGCTATCCCTATAAGATGGGCTCCCTTCTCCAGGTAGCTCCCAGGAGCACTGCCTGAGCACCTCTAGGCACCTACTCGGTGCCCGGCCTTGTGCTAGGTGCTTCCGTGACTGCTATCTCATGGAACTCTCAGGAGCAGCCTGGGAGAGATCATTATTCCCATTTTACAGATTTCAAAACTGAGGTATAAGAAGGGTGAAGCCATTTGCCTGAGCCACGTGGCTGGTTGGGGCAGAGCTGGAATATGAATCTAAGTTTCCCAATCCATTCTTTCACCTCCAACCTTCTCTTTCACCTCCCTATGAATACTGGGTTCTTGAAGAGGCAGAAGTGTAGGAAATTCCTGTGGGTGGGAAGGTAGGGTCTTCTGGATGGTTCCTAAGCCAGGCAGGTGTGGGACTGGGGCAGGGGAATGCACTATAGGACAAGTCCCCTCTGTTAATCCTGCTTCCCTTCACGGTGGGAGAAGGGGTCTTCCATGAGTTGAACACAAAGCTTGATCGAGTTTCCCTCTGCCTTGATTGGCGGTTTATTCTCCCAAACCACCTGGCTCAGATTTCTGAAAAGTCGTCTGTGTTCATCTCATGAGCTGCAGGGGCCGTGGGCTCCTCCCCAGCATGCTGGGCAGATGGCAGATGCCAGTGGTCTCTGGGAGACGGTCTTAGCCATGCGTTTGGGACAGATGGATCCGAATTTAAACTCCAGCCCTGACACTCACCAGCCATGTGGCCTGGAGCAAGTGTCTTCAAGCCTCAGTTTCCATGTCTGTTAACTGGGTACAGGATCATAGAGGCCTTGTTCAATCCCATGAAGGGCAGAAAAAATCAAATCAAACAAAAGCCCCGCCTGATTGTAAAAGGCTGAGAAAATGCAATGAAATATGTCCAGGACAATGAGGTCCCTTGGGAACCGTCTCCAAGGGATCTGGCATGGTGGACTGAGAGGCATTTTGGTGGAACAGAAGCTCTGCCGCTTAGTAACTATGTAATCTTGGGCTCTTGGTGCCTCGGTTTCCTCATCTTTAAAATGGGAATAATGACACCTACCAACCATCGTCGCACTAATAATTCTATGTATGTGAAATGCTTAGAATAGTACCTGGTGCATAGTAAGTACTCAGTAAATGCTGGCTGTTTTTATTTGCATGTATATTTAACAAGGACTTATAAAGGCTCCAGAGGAGGGTGAGACTTTGGTCTGTGATAGACATGGAGTTCAAATCCAGACCTGCCTGTGGACAAGCTGTGTGACCTTGGGTGAGCTACTTAACCTCTCTGAGCTTCAATTTCCTCCTCCGTGCAATGGGGATGAAAATGAAGCCTATTATCTGTCTGTAGCTGTAGCTTTGTGACAGCTGGTTCCTGCTGAATGCTGAAAACTGACAGCTGCTACTATCATCACCTCCCTTCTCTGGAGCCCCCTCCGGGTCCAGGTGTTCACTGCCTACCTCGTTCTTCCTCCTTCTCCCGGACGACCCTCCCCTTGAGGGCGCGGCTCCAGGCTCCACCGTAGTCGCCCAGCTTGGCTCTCTCGTTGCCATCCTTGCCCTTGAACCAGGGTCCGTACCTGCGGGCGATGCTTGAGACTTCGCCTGCGTCCCGGAAGCCTCTGCCCAGATGCAAGTCGCCCAGTAAGGGCAGCTCAGCGCCCTCGGCTGGGCCCCCTGCGGCGGGGTTGGCCTGATTCTGGGAGACGGCGGGCTGGCCCACGAAGCCAGAGTGCAGGAAGACGAGGCTCCCGGCTGTCAGGTAGAGTGCCAGGAAGGTAAAGAAGCGCACAGGTTTCCGGCGGAAGTACCGCTGGAACTTGAACCAGAGCTTGGCCATAGCGGGATCATTCCGGACTGGCTCGCTGGGGGGCTCAGGAGGGGGTGGAGGAGGCTTGGTTTCCCAAGCTTCCCTTAGGGATGGAGCCCCGAGGGGTCCTCAGTCTTATTCCCTCTGCAAAGATGATTGCCAAGGCCAGAGTCCCGCAAGTCCAGCGCTTGGCTGAGGCCAAGAGAAAAAAGGACAGCGCTTACCGGCCCTCCAAAAGTCAAGGTGAGCTTCTTTGGGCCACAAAGGGGATTTTGAGGCTCAGGACACCCACGAATTGGTCCCATTTCCTACATCTTGCTCTTCACTGCAGAGAGTTTCCAAAGAACTTTGAAAATAGCAATTGGAGGAGAATTCTGGGGGTCACCAGCAACTGCAGTTCACGTGTCTCACCCGTTCTTGGCTCCTCCAGCCTGTTGGAGCTAGATTATTTCACCGACAGCCTTATTCCTGGCCTCTTCCCCAGCTGGGGACCGAGCTCGGCGTGTCTGCCTCATGGGGACAGAAGCTGGCAGGACTCCATGCAGTCACGCATCAGGGCTTGGGGTGGCCACCTGCAAAACAGCACAGACACAGGCGTGAGGAGCCCCCTCACCAAAGCACAGAGCTCAAAGGGGTCTTAAGCGTCCTCGTGTTGGGTATGGGGGCCCGAGAAGGGAGGAAACCCCCAGTGGCACGAAGCCCTTTAAGAGCAGTGCTAGCTACAAGTCCAGGCCCGAGTCTTCTAGAACATTGCCTCTCTCTTTAAACCAAACTGGGAATTTGAGGGGCTTACATCCCAATGGACCCTAGTTTTGGGATAAACTTTATCTTGGATGAGCACAGGGTCTTATGGGCTAGTGGTTGACTTTGCTCCACACTTTCTATACTATTTGTCAAACGTACATTGATTCGTGTGTTACCTTAAGTCCAAAAACTACTTCCTATGTCCTTGTTGAGGTAACTACCTGCTGGGCTCAGCTGATTCTGAACCAGACCAAATTTATGCATTTTTTTCCCCCAGCGAATATTTAGTATAATCGACTGTGTACCAGGCACTGTCCGAGGTGCTGGAAATAAAGCCACAAGCCAGAGAGACAAAATCCCTTCTCTCCTAGGGCTCATATTCTGGTGGGAGAAATCAAAGCCATAGCCTCTATCCAAGGAAGAAAAGGGAAAGGAAAGGAAGTAGGGTTATTAGCAACACAATCGTTTATTCACTGTTTATCGAGTGCCTACCGTGTGTCCAGCTTTGTGCCAAGCCCGCTACGTGTATTATCTCATTTATTCTCCCCAATATTCCTATAGGAGGTAACTGTTTCCCTGTTTTACAGATGAGGAAGCTGAGGTCACAGAACTGGTGACTGGGAGAGTCGGGATTTGAACCCAGAATGTCCAAATCCAAAATCATAGCTCTGAGCTCTTCGATTCTGCTCTTTTCCCATGTAATCTGGACGTCAGTTGAGAATTCAGAGACAGCCCCCAAAGCGGCAGCCCGTCTCCACCGCCTCCCAGTTACCAGCAGTGGCTCACTAAGTGTCTCCGAGCAGGGTCTGAGGAACATCTGATTCAGAACCCCCTGGGACCCTGGGAAGTGTGCGGCTTCCTGAGCGCTCCAGCCAGGATGTCGGGTTGGGGAGGAAACTTACAGGAGCAGCAAGGTGCTCTCAGATCACGGTAATAAGCACAGAGGGTTGAGGACCACTGCTTTATGAGTAAACGATCAGGACCTTTAGCCACGGGGAAAAATAGAATGTAAGTTACAAAAGAGAAAGTAAACTCCGTTTGGGCAATAATTTTCTTTTCATATTACCACCAGCAGGGGCCCCACGACAATCTTGGCCAATGTCTACACTGTCAGCCAACGGGAGATCAAATGGTAACAGTCCCTTCTGATCCAGACAGCAGTATGGGCATTTAACTGTGGGTTAGGGTAGAGTCTGCCACCCCATTTATTCAGGAACTAAGGACTGAGCACCTACTATGCGCCAGTCACTTTCCTGGGCGCTTGGAATACATAAGTGGACAAAAGAGACAAAAATCTATGCCTTTGTGGAGTCAAACTACGCATCTAACCATCCATCCATCCACATGCCATTACTGTATTCATTAATCCACTTGCCCCTCAATCCGTTCATCTGTCTATCCATCTGAACCGTAGCAGCCATGCACCTATCCAATTCTTCACCCATCCAGCCAGGCTTCCATTCTTCCATTCATTTAAAAACATATGCTGATGGCCTACTATGTGTGTGCACTTGGGGTTCAGGAATAAATAATTCAGTCTCTGCTTTCAGAGAATTCAGAGTCAGCTGAGGGAGAAGGCAATTTAAACAATCACTACGCTAGACAGACAATGATAAATCCCATAGTAGATGTACGTATGAGATATAGAATAGCAATCGGTATTAATAGCTAATGTTTATTGAGCACTTAATGTATGCCAGGCATTGTTCTGCATGTACACACACTCTGACTGAAGCCTCCTAACGATGCTACGAGAGAGACCTGTATCTGGTTTACAGAGAGATTAGGTAACTTGCTCCAAGTCACACAGCTGGGTTGTGCGCCCAGGACCACCTGATTTCAAAGCCTACATTCCTAACCATGCATCTATTCTGGTCTTGCATTTCTCTGATGATCTGATGACAACTACTGACATGTGCCCAGAAAAGATCCTTTGCATATAAGCTCCCAAACTTTGGCTTAAAACGTCACAGGGGCTGAGGACCCTGGGGTGGGGAGCTCTGGAAGGTGGGAACCCAGGGAAGTGAGGGTCTGCCACCAGCTGGGAGGATCATAGAGGGGGTCCCCAGGGAGAGGTCTTCAAGTTGGCAGCTCATGCAGGAGTAGTCAGAGGTCTTACGAGAGGTGTCAAAGTCCTCTGGGTGAAGGAACGGCAGAAGGACAGCCCCGGGAGGAGGGATAGCCCACCCAGCTCAGAAGTCCGGGCTGCGTTCTAATGGTGAACGTGGGAACCCACTAAAATTTCACGTGCCAACACTTTACAGAGCGCAGCTTGAAAACCCCTGGGCGGTGGGCAGTGCCCCTGGAGTATTCCATGTAGCTCACACGTGTGCCAGATGTTTCTGCAGCTGGGCTAGGATGAGAAAAACCAGCAGTCCTTATGGGATGGGCAGGGAGACACCAGCCCTTCTGGAGGCATTCAGGCAAGAACATGGCTCTGGAGGCAAACCGACCTGGGTTCAAATCCCGCCTCTTCCACTCACCGGTGCGTGACTGGGGCAAGACACCTCTTCTCACCAAGACTCCGGCTCCTCACCTGTAGAGTGGCCCTAAGCATCTTGACTCCCCCCAAAAAATATATTGCTGGGAGGGCTGAATCAAAAATTATGGGGAGAAGATCTGACACATAGGAGATGCTCAAGAGAGGTCCCGCCCCCCTCTCCCACCCCCAGGGGGGCACACGCGGGCAGACTTTAAAGCCATTTGCCACATCGGCACTCCGGCTGCCGCCGTGGAGACAGCGATTTCAGTCGTGGTGTTCCCCGCGGCTTTCTGCCTCGCTGAGGATATTTCTGGGTCTAGCTCCTTTTTGTTGTTCCCTCCTCGTCCTTTTATATTTCAACACATCTTTTCTCTAAGTGGGTGCCAAATGGGCTTTGAGAGGATAATGAGCTCATTAGCAGCTGGCAGGGAACGGAGAGGGACTGGGGCGTTGGTGGTGCGGGAGTGAAGGGGCGCGGGCGGGGGCTGTGCCCATCTACCGCCTGCAGAGCTCCTTCTCCTCCCCGGAGGGAAGGTGGCGCTTGAGCCGCCCACACTGTGCTGGGGTGCTGGGGGCCGGGGGCTCACCTGGAGAAAGGGACCCTGGGGTCTGAGCCCCGTGCAGGCAGGACGGGGTCTGTGCCATCACCGCTTTATCCAGCATCTGGTGTGTAGCAGACCCCCAAGAAACACCGGTGGAGGGACTGAATAAAAGGAGTCAGGGGACTGGAGTCCCCCAAAGCCTTAAACCTACAAATCACTCAGGGGACAGCCTCGAAGAACTGTGACTTCGGGGCTCTGCGGAGGCTGCATCTGGTGTTACTCAGCACCGGTGGTTCTGGGGTTCAGGGACTCTTGCTGAGCCATAGTCCCACGTCCTCAAAGGAACCCCAAAGACTCCTCTGCCTCCCACATCTGTCTGCCATTCTCTCTCCCCGTCTCTGCCTCTGTCTCTCTACCCCTCATTGTCTCTCTCTCTGCGCTCTCTCCAGACAGACACTCTGCCCCAAAGGCAACGGGGAAATGACGCTAACTGCCGTTTGTTGAGCACCTACTTTATGCCGGACGCTGTGTCTGAAGATTTTAGAAACACATTCTGGCACGCTCCTCCCTCCAGGCAACCTGCGAAGCAGGCGTGATGCTTCTTTCCGATCCACAGAATCTTTCAGATTCTACAGCCCTGGATCGCTTCCAGCAAGCCCTTCGCCTCTCTGTCTCCATTCGCTCATAACACGTGGGGAATCCTAACACCGCCGACCGCCCCTCCTGTCATTTTACAGGTGCGAGACCCAGGCAGGCGCCTTCGCCTTTCTGAGCAGCAGTCTTCTCTCTGCAATGTGAGCCACCCACAGAACGCCCCTCCCAGGGCCGTGGGGAGGCTTTGATGAGACAATCCACAAGGCTGAGTGGCACTCGCTAAGATCTGGCTATCGTGGCTTCATCCCTCTTCATTTTACATGAGACCCCTCTGAGCCTCAGTTTCCCCATCCGTCGAATGTGGTGGATAACCCCTACCCTGCCTCCCTCCCGGCGCTAGCGTTAAGGTTCCATGGGGGTAAGACCGAGAGGTCTCCTTTTACAAAGTGGCAGCATTTGGTGTACAGTTCATGTGTCCAGCAGGAGCCTCAAAGTGTCTAAACACAGCCTATTTTTAGCAGCAGAATGAACCTCTGGTGTTGAACTGCCAGCTAAAAGGTGGGCGGGGTAGAGCTGCCCTGCAGGGGGGAGGGAAACAAGAGGCACGGCCTGCCCCGGGCTCCCTCCCCTGGGAGTGGCAGGTGCTCTCCCCGTCCAGGTTCAGCTGGGACAGGGAGGGAAGGACAAGCCCATGAGGCTGAGGAGGAGGCCGGTCCTCCCTCCACAGCCCCAGAACCTGACTTTGGTGACAGAGTCAGGTTGTGGGGACTGAGCAGGCCCAGCAGCTGACCCCCTGACTGCCCAAGCTTGGCCAAGAAATAGCTGCTGAGAAACCCGGTTTGTGAAGGTCTGGTGGTGAGAAACCCTTCTGGGAAGTCTCCAAGAAGCTGGCAAACCCAGGCCAGAGGGAAAATTTTAGTCTTGGCTTAATAATAAAAAATATTGGGAATCACTGCTGTTTGTTGAGCACTTACTATGTGCCAGCCACTGAGTTAGGCATTTTATCCCCATTGTACCGTGTAATCCTCACTATAATCCTTTGAGGTGGTCATTAACCTCTCTGCCCCTCAGTTTCCCCACCCATAGAATGGGGATGTAAAAGTGTTTATCTCAGGGTTGGTGTCAGAACTAAATGAGCTAATATATGCAAATGTATAATATTATATTAACATATCTATAATGTGCAAATGTCCCATCTTATAATAATTGATAGAGTACATGTGATTTTGTGGTATAGGGACCCATTTGCATTCATGGAGCTTCTCTCATGAATTCTCCGCTCGTGTGGCTCGGGTAGAATGAATTTTCTTCACCAGTTGCTACAAACATCCTCATACCCCTGGTCCCGATACATGTATACGAGAATTAAGGCAACATACGTGTACACAGACTTAAGCGTGAAATCGCAAGGTCTCTCTGTATGAGCATCTATGAGCGTCCTGGGAAATGCTGATTTGTTGTCCAAAGTGGCTGTGGTCACACCTCCCCCAGCCGCGCCTGAGCATTCCTGTTGCTCCAAACCCACATCAACACGTAACGCTGTCAGCCCTTTCCTTCTCTGCCATTTTGGCGGATCCGTAACAGGTGCTGCATGTGCCCCGCCCCCGCACAGAGTTAAATCTCCAATGCTCCTGTCTACACTGTTTGCCTGAGGGCTTTCTCCAACACCTTACCTGGTTTCTGTGTCTGGGTGTTGGCAGGCTGGGCACGCTAGCGAAAGAACGTTTGGAAGCATCGCTTCTCGGCCTTTTGGCTAAGACCAAGTGTAACATTTGGTAGCAGCCTCAACCAATGACTGATGGGAGCTGGTGTATAAATGCCCCAGCTCCCTCACCTCTCAGCTAGAACAATCTCAGGCTCCTGGAGTTTCCCCAGTAGGACTGAGCCTCAATCACCCTCTGTAATAGCTGACTCAGTGACACACTCTATTGGTTTCTTCCCTTTTCTGTCTCACTTCCCCACTCAGGGAAGGATGGGAGTCACTGTGCTCTTTATCTCCTAAATAAACTTCTTATCAATGATATTGATTCCTTGGACTAGATCTTGGTTTATTCAACCTTTTCCTTACCATTAGACATGTAAAATTTTTCCAATTTTCTTGCCTTATAAATAAGCAATGTTGTGATAAACATCCTGTATGGAAATCTTTGTACAGATTCCTGGAAGGCAATATAGCACCGTTCAACAACAACAACAACAAAATGAGGCATAGGCACGAATATACCCATTTTACAGATGTGGAAGCTAAGGTTCACGGCTTGCCCAGACACACAGCTGGGAAGAAGTGGAACGTGAATGTGAGTGCAAAACTGTCTGGAGTCTTGATGGCATGACGCAATGGGACACTAAGTATACCAGCAGGACAGCTGTCCCCTCTCCCAACCACCAATCTCTCAGTGGAATCCCAGCCTGGATAGAAGCATCCTTCCTGAGCTTGGAGACATGCAATACCATGCCTCAAACTCTTCTCCAGGTAGATGGACCCCCCCAATTCCTTTAATCAAAGTTTCTTCTCATCCTTCTTGTTCCTAGACCAGCCATTTGGCAAGCGAACGACATAATGAAACAGTCTAAGAAGAAATGCGCTTATACATGCCAATCTCGTGGCTTTCACTCATGGTCTTTAGGAATCTAGAATTTTATTAACCCAAGCAACCCTGAGGAGGGCTTTTGCACTCCATATAGTGGGTGGACCCCTCTGGGACACACCCTTTTGCCCACGGGTAGTTTAATGATCCCATGAGGAACATGCAGACCCGGGTCAAAAAAAGTAGCATGGCTACCCCAAATATTCTGCACCTTGTGTGCATGAACACACAGGGGGAACCTGTTCCCGGTTCCTCACCATGGCACAGACTGCCTCCTGCACACGCTCTCCAGGAAGAACCCCCAGAGCCCCCACACCTCGCCCCGTTCCCAGGACGAGGACTCCTGGGCCACCATCCCCTGCTCACCACTCAGCATCCGCATCCATTCTCATTTATCTTCCCCAAAACTCGAGAAAATAAATGAGAAGGCAAAGTGCCATTAGCTTAATGGCCTTTAACACCCAGCCATCTGCCATGACGTAATTAAATAAAAAAATCAGACGGAGCATATGGTGTCCATTAAAAATAAATATTAAAATTTTGTTTGGGGAATTCAGTTACTTAAAAAAAATTTTGTTGTTTCAGTGGGTATGGATTCCAGTGCCTCTTGGTCCAGGGGCAAACTTTATGGCCACCTTCACTTGTCGCGGGGAATGAGGCTGGGCCACAGTGGACAGGAATGAGCACCAGGAGGAAACATGGAACGGAGTCAGACCTGCCTGTGAACCTGCTCAGACCCATGGTGGCCGTGTGATCTTCAGCAAGAGGCTGCTCTGTGACTCAGTTTCCCCACTTGCAAAATTGGACCAATTCACCCTGCCTCACTGGGAAGGTAGGAGGATTAAATGAGCTGCTGTGTTTAAAATACGTAGCAGCCTAATAACGACATGAGTTAATATTTATTGAGCACCTACTAAGTGTCAGGCACTGTTCTAGGTAGTAACTTATTTAATCCTTCCTTACATCGACCCTGTGAGGAAGGTCCCATTTGTTAGCCCTATTTTACAGATGAGGAAACTGAGGTTCACAGAAGTTAAGTCACCTGTGCAAGAATGCACAGCTAGGGAGTGGTGAAACAGTGTTCGAACCCAGGCAGTCTGGCTCTGGAACCTGAACTCTTAAACATATGCAAAGCCTGACACAAGAGTTTCTCAATAAATGGTCATTCTCTGCCTCAACTTTGGCCGACTAGACAAAACATTTACCCCTTGTCATGGCAATACCATTTTCCCAGACTTCATCTCAGAAGAAGATGAAGATTCAATGCTTTGGTGCAATAATGGGTGACCACTCGAGCTCGGTATGGAAAATACATTTTGGGGAGTCTGTCTAGTGTGTGACCCCCACTCCCTGCTTACAGGGGTAAACCCCATATTTGTACCACATCTCCCCGCTCACTGGAGTTGTTCCTGGACTGTAGTTGGACTCAGATCTAGAACTGGGCAATCGGTTCTTGCCCCCAGGAAAACATGGAGTTGGGATGTGAGACATTCTGGTCTTTGCTGGCCACGCGGACTGAGGACCTGTAACCTCAGGGGCTGTCACAGGTCCCCAAGAAAAGGGCAAAAGTTAGTCTGCAAAGAGAAGGAGGAAGAGAAAGTAGATGAGATACCGAGACGGAGGAACCCCAAAAGCCTTGGCTTCCTGACCTTGTAAGGCCAAGTACGCACCTCCAGAGTTGCAGAAGCATCGAGTAAGGAAGCGCAGATATCTTCCTACCGTGGCGCTGGGCACCCCACGAGGGCTCCATGAGCTTTAGCTACAGTCAGTCTTCAAAGGGCAGTCGTATAAAACAAAACCTACGCTTACCAGGCGATCCAGCAATCACGCTCCTTGGTATTTACCCAAAGGAGATGAAAACTCACATATTCGTATATCCAGACAATGGAGACTCAGGGCTGAAAAGAAAGCTACGAAAAGCCATGGAGGAGCCTTAAACTCTTATTACTGAGTGACAGCAGGCAATCTGCAAAGGCGGCGGACTGTCGGATTCCAGCCGTGTGACATTCTGGAAAACGCAAAACTATGGGGACGGTGAAAAGATCAGCGCGGCCCCGGGGAGGGGAGAACGCACAGAGCGCAGAGGGCTTTCAGGGCAGTGGCAGTTCTCTGTGTGATACCACGACGGCGCATACGTGTCATCATGCGCTCGTCCGGAGCCACAGAAAGCACGACACCAGGAGTGAACCCTGATATCAGCTGCGCATTCTGGGCGCTAATGGTGTGTCAGGGTGAGCTCATCAGTTGTGACCAACGGGCCACTGCGGCGCGGGGTGTTGTTGACGGGAGGCTGTGCGTGTGGGCTTGCGGGGAGGGGACAGGTGGGCGTCTCTGCACACGCTGCCCCATGTTGCCATGAACCTGGAACAGCTCGAAAAAAAATAAAGTTTATTAAAAAAAAAGGCGGGGACATCATATACTTGAAAAGGCAGAGGCCCTCCGAAGTATATGACAATGAAACATCCAAACTCCGGGCTAGGGAGAGGCGCCGACTTGGAGGAAGGGACAGAGGCTGGAGGCGGACAAAGGAGGGAACGGATGGTCCCCCTGGTCCTGCGGTTTGCAGAAAGGGGCCCAAGGCAGGGATCACCTGGGCGGCAGACCTTCCTGTCGCAGGGGCCTGGCAGTCCTCCTCTGAGCCTGTGTGAGAGGGACTTCTAAAGAAAGGCCCCAAATCCCTATCATTAAGACATCTGGAGTCATCCTTCCCCTCCAGGAGCTGCTGTGTGGAGGGTCAATTAGTGCACATTTGCATAGAGTTCCTTAATAGGTTGCTAATTGCCTGGGGGGGGATAATGGATGGCTCTGCTGGCTCTGGGCAGAATGTGTGCCCACGGGGCAGACCTACAGGGGGTGGCAGAGAGCTGGGAGGAAGGAAGGAGGGAAGGGAAGAGAATGACGAGAGTGAGAGGGTGCTGACTCGCACGCAGGAAGGAGAAACACTGCTCTGGGAACCTTCGCTTCAGCTGCGTGTGCATCACGTCGGACGGCACACGTCTCACGACGGGTTCATGAGAATAACGTGAAAGTCCCAGCAATGGAGAAAAATAGGGGACAGCCATGTGGGGTCAGGTGGTCCCAAAAGGACCCTCGAGGGCATGTGAGCTGACATCTGGGAAACGACCAAGAGCAGTCACGGGGCGATCTGGGGCAGGCGTGTCCCAGGCAGCGAGCGGGGGACGCCACGCAAAGACTGGGGGGTGGGAACAGGGTTGGGCGGGCTCCATCCCGCAGACGCCTGTGGATTCTGCTCAGGGATGTTCCTGAACTGCAGTGTGACCCACACCTCTCTCCTAAGGTATACAGTGAGCGGCCGGAGGAGGAGGCCCTAGCCTAGTGACACAGCCTTCCTTTACAAAACGGGAAACGGAGGCTCAGAGAAACTCAAATAAATTACCTCTGCCTGCAGGAAATGCCTTGCACGGACCTGGACCTGAGTAAGCGTCCAAGAATTTTTAGCTATTACTATGATTATTACTGTTATTTTTGTATCACAGAAACCTAGAGTTTCAACAGGCCCTTACAAACCGACTAGTTCAAGTATGATGTTTTACAGATGAGGAACCCGGGGGCTCAGAGAGGTTGGAAGAGCGGTCCAGGGTCACACAGCCAGGGCAGGGCTGAGCTGGTTCCAGAGCCAGCCTGCTGCCCTGCAGATTTTGTTCCCGGAGCACACGCTGCTCCCTGGCAGCTCCCATCACTCCCAACTGCAAGCTCAAGCGAATTGCCACTTGCTGGCTCCACGCTGACCACAGCAGACTAAACTCTAATTTAGGTAACGGTAACGGCTCCCATTAGCAACCCTTCCCCAGAGAGGAATTTTCCACCAGGCATTTCTCCAGCAAGAGCCACTGCCCCCATCCCCGAATCACCCAAGCCCAGGCTTCCTGTCCAAGCCGGCGTGTGTGTGTTTTGGGGGGTGGGGGGGTCTCTGTGCCCCCATCCACCTCCACAGGTTCAAGTTCTCTTCCCCCGTGGGGCACCCTGTGCCTCTGGAGGGTTGCCAGTCCCTGCAGCTGGCTCAGAGCAGGACTGACAGGCGGACTTACAGCCGTGACAGCTGGAGGGAGGATCCTTCGCAACCTCCAGGCCGGCCTCCTCACTGACACGTGGGGAAACTGAGGCCCAAAGGGGAGGCAGAGGGATTCCCCACGCTCTCGCAGTGACTCCATCCAGACCCAGGCCTCCTGGATCCCAGCCTCGGCGCCCTCCCTGAGAAGGAAGCGAAATGGATAAACTACCGTGCGCACCTACTATGCGCAAGGCCCTTCCACTCCCACTGCGTTACTGCTGCGCCCGGTGGCTGTGCTTGGTCGGTTGGTTTTTTTCTCACTTCACAGATGAGGCGACCGAGGGCAGAAGAGGTCAGGAAACTTGCCAGGGGGCAGAGCAGCTGAGCAGCACAGCAAGACTCAACTCACACCTGGCTGCCTCCAGAGCCTGGACCCTAACTTCTATGTGGCACTGCCTCCTGCTGCAGATGGGGGACTCTGGGACCCTCTCTACTCAGGGAGCCTCTCTCCTCTGTCTGCTCCTCTGCTCTGGTCCCCTGTGTAGGGAACGGGCACCTTCTAGAAGGCACAGGGGGTCCTAGGCCTTTGGCGGCCCAAGGAATTCTGCCAGCACCCAACAGAGAGACGTCCCCTCCCATGAGGGCCACCACTGCCGGAAAATGACCGATCCTTCAGTCCTTTGGCACATAACCTGGACACCGCCGTACCACAGAGAAGGTGGCGTGAGGCCACATGTGTGCACATGCCAACAGCGGCCCACGCATGCACGAACACACACACACCGCATGCCTGTCACCTCCCCCAACCTGCAGTTCACACACATAGTCACCCGTCCCCACGTGGCCCCGTCTGCATTTACAACATGCAGCGGGAATCCTTAAACCCACTTCGCAAGTGACACACTGTGGCACTTGCCTGAGAAACATGATTAGTGTTGGAAGGAAAACCAGAAACTGGATCTTCTCCTTCTGACCACACATGGTCTCTTCATCCCCTGGGGCCGCCGGAAGAATAAAGCGGCACACGCCTTAGACAGTGGAGACGAGGGTTTCTCGTCCTCAGCACCACTGACATTTTGGACTCGATAATCCTTTGTTGTTAAGGGGATGCCCGTTCTGCGCACTGTCGGGGGGTTAGCAGCACCCCTGGTCTACACCCACCAGATGCCGGCTTCGTTCCACCTCCCCCTGAGTCGTGACCACGAGACACGGCTCTAGACATCGTTCTAGAGTCAGACCTTGCCCTCGTGCATAGCCGGAACGCTGCCCGCAGACCCGTTCGAGGCCGTATTTACAAAGATTGAGCGTCAGATTCTGAGCTCCATTCTGAGACTTTTATCCCAGCACTCTGCCATAAGATTCTGTTGTGAGGTTCCCTGCTAGGGCCCCCAACTTCAGCACTGTTTGGTGGGATACTTGGGACCGTTTCGAAACTGGCAGGTTCTCTGCTCCTGAAGTTCTGTCCTAAGCTCCCGAGCTCTCATCTCCTCGCGTGTCAAGGTTGAAATTCTCCCCGGGAGACAGTCACGCCTCGCGGCTTTCCAGTGACCAGGATGAAAGACACGCCCATGAATTATATATTTCAGGTCATCTCTAAATTGCTCAGCAGTTATAGAACACCAAGGGTCAGCTGCCCGGAGCAAGAACCTCCCCTTCAGCAGACAAAAAAAAAAAAAAAACAAAAAAACGGCTGGATTGAAACACATCAATATACATACAGATGCAGCCTCTTGGGGGTAGGCTTAGGAGTGATTTTTTTTTTCATTTCGTTTATTTGTATTTTCTTTTTCCATAATTAGCTGTGATTTAAAGAAAGAGATAGAGCATGAGTTTTGACGTGAGTTAGACTTGGTTTGGAATCTTGGCTTCCTTAGTTAATAGCACTGAGAACGTGAAGAAGCCACTGTGTTTCTGAGACATCGTTGCTCGTGGTAAACTGGGACGAGAATAACAGTCCCCAAAGCATCGGGCCAGGGGAACTCCTGAACCATCACAGCTACTGTTATTTGCAAGTTTGAATCAACAGGGGGCGGCACACGCTTCCCCGCTCTGCCACTTTGTATCTCAAGACGTGCAAGGACATGTCATCTCTCTGAACCTCCATTTTCCCAACTGTGAAATAGGTACAATCACACCATTTTGCAAGGCTCCCAGCCAAGCATCTGGCCCCAGCAGGTGTCCCTTCCTCTTCTGACCCCAGGCCAGAGGGCTGACAGGCACCGAGCGAGGTGGAACAGGGGCAGAAGTTAGACCTGGACGGTTCCTTACCTCTCAATTTATTTAGGATTCTTTTAAAAAAGAGTCCCCACCAGCCCCAACATTAATAGGTCCTTGCTGTCATGGTGTCTTTAAATTTAGACGAACATCCCACACACAAACACGCGTCCGCCCACACACCCCCAGGAATAAATCCACGTGGCGTGGGAGGGAGGAAGGTCTGTCTGGTTACATCCCAGGGAAGAGAGCGAGGCAAGATAGCTGGCGGGTGACGCTGGGGGCTGCAGCGCGCCAGGTCCCTGGGGGCGGGGAAGTTCCTCTCTGTCCTTGTAGGTGATGCAGGACGCTCCCTGCCCAGGACACCGGACGGGGAGTGAGCACGGCTTGTCCCACGAGGAGTGGACTAGACAACCACTAGTGTTCGTGGGTTGGACTCCAGACCCCCTGAAGGGCAGGCTGGTGTCCTGGGTGACGGTCGCAGCCTCTCTGAGCTGGGCTTCGGGAAGTGGCTGCGGGGCCGTTTCCATAGTCTCGCAACCCGCCCCGTGTGGTCCCATGGGACCCGCACCCAGAAGGGCCTCGTGCTTGGATTAACATTCTGCCGCCTCTGTCTCAAAATTCTTAATAATTTTTGAACAGGGAGCCCTGCGTTTCCATTTTGCACTGGGGCCTGCGAGAGATGCAGTTGGTCCCGTGCGGTGCTGAGAACTGAAGAAGGCTCATGGTCGCGAAAGCCCCGGCCCCACGCACGGTCCCCTCGGGTGCTCGGCCTGTGGTCTCTCACGTTCCTTCTTCCGGCCCCCACCTCTTAAGCTCATTTTGCTCCTCTGGTTTCTCTTTAGTAAAACACAAAAACAAAAACTACTTTAAAATGTCTCTGGTTCCTACGCTCCCAGTAGTCAAACTATACTTTGCTCATTCATTCATTCAGCAAACATTCACGGAGTACCAGCCACCTGGCAATGCCCGGGGGCCTGGCCTGAACCAGGGATCTATCCACGGTGAGAATCTGTCTTGCACAAAGTGCACAAATGCATCATCTCTGGGGGAAACTTCTCCTTCCTCGCCTCAAAAGACCTCTATTCCAATCCTCGAGAGTCAAGTGTTCCCCAGGCTGGGGAGCGGGGGAAGACAGTATGATTTTATATCTTCATTCAGCAAACATTTCCTGAGCCTATTCTATGTCAGGTGCTGTAGATACATCAATGAAGACAATGTGGCCTCTGCCATCAGGAAGATGACAACCTTATTTTTCAACTTTTGAAATCTCGGAGGCCTGTGTTGGTTTCAAGCACTAAACAATTGTAATTTTACTTGTTGAGCCTGAAACACAATTTCTAATGTTCGCAATGGCTCTTTAAGATGGGTGCTCTTATGCCCATTATACAGATGAGACACTAAGGCTCAGATAGGTCAAGTCACTTGCTCAAGGTCACACAGTTTGTAAGTGGCACAGCAGGGATTTCAACCTTGGGCTGTATGGCTCCAGAGGGCTTTTGGTGACACCACTGACTCTTGTATCAAAGTTCACCTCCCCAAAGGGAACATGCCTCCTTGGAGCTGAGTCTTGCCCTCCTGGCTGACTCATTGCCAAGGTATGACAGGTGCCTGGAGCACACCATTCCTGAAGGAGTCCCAACTGCAAATGTTAGTCCCACCTGACAAAGGGAGGCCTCACACAGCAAGTTGTCCTCTAAAGTCTCCTGAATCACAGAGAGGAAGACATTTAAGATCAGAGAAAGTCACTTGCCATCGGTCATCTGGGACTGAAGTTTTATGTCCTATCTGAGATCTGTTTTGGCCTTTTGATCCCATCCCACCAGGCAACTCATTGCTCCTGCGTGATCCTCAGGGAGGGTACAAATCAGGGGTTCTCAAACTGGCACACACTTGGGAACCCTCTGGCAGGCTCACTAAAACACAGATCTGGGCCCCACCCCCAGAGTTCCTGGTTCAGCAAGACTGGGGGGGCCTGGGAGTGTGAATTTCAAACAAGCACCCAGATTTTACAAACCCCCTGTCTGGACAATCAGAGTCACCAGTGATTATAGGAGGCCAGGAAATATCAGGATGTGACCCTCCGTGTGGGGACTGGCGGATCTCGATCCAAACCCCGGCCCCACCATTAGTGCCCGCGACACGAGGTGTGTCTGGGAGTCTCAGTTTCCACATGTTAAATGACATCGTGTTCCCCAGAGGTCGTTATGAGAATTAAATGAGTGACAGCTTATTACAGTAATGACGAGCTCACACTCAGAGAGCGCTTTCCACGTGAAAGGCTGTGACTTGGAGTGTGTCCTCCCCAAATCCATATGTTGACATTCTAGCTTCCGGAACATTCTAACCCCCGGAACTTCAGAGTGCGACCTTCTCTGGAGACAGTGTCTTTGCAGAGGTGATCAAGCTCAAATTAGGCCACTGGGGTGGGTCCTAATCCAATGCGCCTGGTGTCCTTATGAAAAGAGGAACATTGGACACACACACATACGGGGAAGACGGTGTGAAGAGGCTGGGAGGAGGCTGCCGTCTGCAAGCCAAGGAGGGAGGCCTGACCGCAGATCTTGTCTTCACAGACCTCCGAGGAACCAACCCTGCTGACAACTTAATTTGGGGCTTCCAGCCTCTAGAACCGTGCGACAACACATTTCTGTTGTTTAAGCCACTCATTCAGTGTGTTGCGGCAACCCTAGCAAATTAATACACCCGTGCTGTGTAGAGCACCTCCAGTTATTTTCCTTTTGCTTTTTTTAAAAATGAGACAGTATTTATGTATGGTATGGTAAAAATGCATCCGTCTTAAGTGCACCAGAATTTTACATATGTGCACACGCATATGACCCACCCAGGTCTGAACATTTCATTCACTCCTGGAGGCTCCCTCATGTCCCCTCTAATCCCCCAGCTTATTCACCCTCCAGCTAATCTCTCCTCCCCAGAGGCAATGACTTTTCTAACTTCTATCACCATAGATTAATTTTGCATTCTTCAGCTCAGTTCATAAATGGCTGAACGACATTGGACAAAGAAGCCCTTTAAATTTAAACTCGCTTGAGCAGCATAAAAATCTTTAAGAAAGGCACTATAATTATCTTCATTTTATAGGTGTGATGTCAGAGGCCCAGAGAGGTTCAGTAACTTGTCTAAGGTCACACAGCTAGGGTGTGGGTGGCAGAGCCAGGATTTGACTGGATAAGTCTGGCTCCATTCACTAGACTTACTGCTTTTATAATATGTAGTAAGTGCCCAGTAAACATAATCACAGTGACTTCTAACAAATAATAGCTGTAACTCTCGTCTTGGCACCATGTCCGGCTGTCTGTTGTATCACTTCATCTAACTCTCACATCAGCCTTCTTTAGTATTTTTAATATATATAGTAATACACACTATATACATTACATACATAGACACACTGTATTAGATACACTTCCTAGTGTTACCAGTGATAAATACTAACACAATCCCCCTTTAACAGAAGAGGAAACTGAGTCAAGAGCAGTTGAGTCAAGGGTGCACAGTCACAGGACTATTGAGCGGCAGAGCTGGGATGGAGGGTGACGGCTTGCAGGGCTCGTGCCTGTCACCACTGACGTCAGCTGCCTCCTGCCAGCTCCTACCAAGTGACAGCACCAAGACTGTAAAACTCAACAGCATGCGCTTTCATTAAAGCCACAATGAGATACAACCACACACCCACAGGAATGGCTCAGATTCACAAATTCACAAAAAATTAAAAAAAAAAGGAAAAGAAACCATACCAAGTGCCGGAGAGGATGGGAAACAACTGGGACTGCCATATACCGATGGTGGGAATGCCAGAAGGTACACAGCCACTGTGGAAAACAGTCTGACTGTTTCTTAAAAAGTTAAAGACCCACTTACCGTATGACTCAGCAATCCCAATCCTAGGTATTGTTTTCTTTTGATGCTACTTTTTTTTTAATTTCAGCATATTATGGGAGTACAAATGTTTAGGTTACATATATTGCCTCTGCCCTGCCTGAGTCAGAGATTTGAGCATGTCCATCCCCCAGACGGTGCACACCGCACCCATTAGGTCTGTGCACCCATCCCCTCCTCCCTGATCCCACCTGCCCGAACACCCGATGAATGTTATTGCTATGTGTGCACTTAAGTGTTGATCAGCTAATACCAATTTGATGGTGAATACCTGTGGTGCTTGTTTTTACATTCTTGTGGTACTTCACTTAGTAGAATGGGCTCCAGCTCTATCCAGGATAATACAAGAGGTGCTAGATCACCATTGTTTTTTGTGGCTGAGTAAAACTCCATGGTATATGTATACCACATTTTATTAATCCACTCAAGTATTGATGGGCACTTGGGTTGTTTCCACATCTTTGCAATTGTGACTTGTGCTGCTATGAACATTCTAGTGCAGATGTCTTTTTTATACAATGTCTTTTTTTTCCTTTGGGTAGATGCCCAGTAATGGGATTGCTGGATCAAATGGTAGTTCTGCTTTTAGCTCTTTGATGTATCTCCTTATTACTTTCCATAGAGGTTGTACTAGTTTGCAGTCCCACCAGCAGTATATGAGTGTTCCTATCTCTCTGTATGCACGCCAACATTTATTGTTTTGGGACTTTTTGATAAAGGCCATTCTCACTAGAGTTAACTGATATCTCATTGCTGTTTTGATTTACATTTCCTTGATGATTAGAAATGTTGAGCATTTTTTCATATGTTTCTTGGCCATTTGTCTTCTTTTAAAAAGTTTCTGTTCATGTCCTCTGCCCACTTTTTGATAGGGTTGCTTGATTTTTTTCTTGCTGATTTTCCTGAGTTCTATATAGATTCTAGTTATCAGCCCTTTATTGGATGTGTAGCATGCGGATATTTTCTCCCATTCTGTGGGTTGTCTATTTGCTCTTGTGATGGTTTCCTTGGTTGTGCAGAAACTTTTTAATTTGATCAGGTCCCATTTATTTATTTTTGCTGTTGCTGTGATTGCCTTTGGGGTCTTCCTCATAAATTCTTTGCCTAGGTCAATGTCTATAAGAGTTTTTCCAACATTTTCCTCTAGAATTCTTATAGTTTCATGCTCTAGGTTTAAGTCTGTTATCTACCATGAGTTGAGTTTTGTGAGAAGTGAGAGGTGTGGATCCTGTTTCATTCAGTCTTCTACATGTGGCTATCCAGTTTTCCCAGCACCATTTATTGAATAAGGATTCTTTTCCCCAGTGTATGTTTTTGTCTGCTTTGTCAAAGATCAGACAGCTATATGAAGATGGTTTTACATCTGGGTTCTCAGTTCTGTTCCACTGATCTATGTCTCTGTTCTCGTGCCAGTACAATGCTGTTTTAGTTACTATAGCCTTGTAGTATAGTTTGAAGTCTGGTAAATTGATGGCTCCCAATTTGTTCTTTTTGCTTAACATTGCTTTTGCTATATGAGTTCTCTGGTTCCATACGAAGCATAGAATTATGTTTTCTAGAGCTGCAAAAAATGATTTTGGTGTTTTAAAAGGGATTACATTGAATCTGTAGATCACTTTGGTTAGTATATTTATTTTAACAATGTTGATTCTGCTGACCCATGAGCATGGTATGGTTTTCCACCTGTTTACGTCCTCTGCTATTTCCTTCCTCAATGTTTCAGAGTTGTCCCCGTAGGGCTCTTTCACCTCCTTAGTTAAATATATTCCTAGGTATTTTATTTTCTTTGTTGCTATTGTGAAGGGTATTGAGTCTTTGATTTGGTTCTCAGTTTGACTGTTGTTGGTGTATAGGAATGCTACTGATATCTGTACATTGATTTTGTAACCTGAGACTTTGCAGAATTTGTTTATCAATTCCAGTAGTCTCATGGTAGAATCTTTGGGGTTTTCTAGATATAAGATCATATCGTCAGCAAGGAGAGATAGTTTGACCTCTTCTGCCCCCATTTGGATGCCCTTGATATGCTTCTCTTGTCTGATTGCTGCGGCTAGGACTTCCAGCACTATGTTGAATAGAAGTGGTGACAGAGGGGAACCTTGTCTGGTTCCAGTTCTAAGTGGGAATGCTTTCAATTTTTCCCCTTTTAGTATGATGTTGGCTATGGGTTTGTCATATACGGCTTTTATCATTTTTAGGTAAGTCCTGTCTGTGCCTATTTTGTTAAGCATTCTTATTATAAAAGGGCACTGAATTTTGTTGAATGCTTTTTCTACATCTGTTGAGAGGATCATATGGTCTTTATTTTTACTTCTATTTATGTGTTGAATTACATTTATAGATTGTGTATATTGAACCATCCCTCCATCTCTGGGATGAAGCTTACTTACTCGTGATGGATTATTTTTTTGATAAGCACCTGAATTCAGTTTACTAGGATTTTGCTGAGAATTTTTGCTTCTATATTCATAAGGAATATTGGTCTGTAGTTTTCTTTTTTTGTTGCAACCTTTCAGGGTTTTGGTATCAGGGTGATGTTGGCTTCAAAAAACGTGTTGGGGAGGATTCCTTCCTTCTTGATGTTGTGGAGCAATTTTTGCAGGATAGGCACCAGTTCTTCTTTGTAGGTCTTGTAAAATTTGGGCTTAAAACCATCTGTTCTGGGGCTTTTCTTTTTAGGAAGGTTTTTTTTATTGCTGCTTCAATTTCAGTGCTTGATATTGGTCTGTTCAGGAATTCTATTTCTTCCTGATTGAGGCTAGAGAGGCTGTGTGTTTCTAAGAATTTGTCCATTTCCTCCACATTTTCAAGTACTTACCCAAGAGAAATGAAAACCCACGCTCACACAAAATCCTGCCCGCAAATGTTTACAGCAACTTTATTTGTAATTGCCCAAAATGAAAACAACCAAATGGTGAATGGACAAGCTGTGGTGCCCCACATGGTGGAATACTACTCAGCCATAAAAGGGACCGACTATTAATATACAGCATGGATGGCTCTCAATAGCATTACACTGAGTGAAAGAAGGCAGACTCAAAAGGTAATTAATATAAATGATTAATATAATAAATAACTAAATAGAAATATGATCGCATTTATATGACATTCTAGAAAAAGCAATATGAAAACAGATCAGTGTTTGCCAGGGGTTAGGGTTGGGGAGAACTGACCACAAGGGGACACAGGTGAATTTTTGAGGGTGATTGGACTCTTGTATATCTTGATTGTGACGGAGGGTACACGGTTGTGCGTATTTGTCAAAACTTGCAAAACTGTAGACTAAAATGGGTGAATTTTACTATATGTAAATTACATTCAATAAAAAAAATTTTAAAACCCAACAAGAACCCATTGTTTTTTTTCCTGCTATACTGACTGCCTCCCTGAAGGAAGGGAGGCTTCCAAGAGAATTAACACCTGCTCACTTATCCCAGGCCCCTGGGATGTTCACCTGGAGGGCAGGGATGGCTCCCGTGAGCACCTGGGTTTGCACTCGACCCCCATCCCTCCCCTTGCCGGCTCTGCTCCAAGAGCAGTAACATTTGGGGTTATTTTTGCTCCGAGAAGCACCAGCCACAGGGTTCTTTCTCTGTAGGCAGCCGCCACCCCCTGCTGTGTTTACATAAAAACACATTTGCACGAGGTTTTGTTTTTACATTTGCCTCAGCTGTCCTGGATCCCATTAAAGTGGGGGAGGCCTGATTATCCTGCTGGCAGCAGCTGATGGGAAAAGGCAGTTGGAGGAGGGTGGCGGTGCCACGTGCTTCCTCCCGGTTAGTCCGCGGAAGCCTGGGGTCTCTGCGCAGAGGCCACGGAAGAGCTCGCCGGTGCTCCCTTGTGCACCTATCAGCAAGCATTTCTCAGGCTGGGCACTGCTGGCATTTTGGGCTGGATGCTTCTTTGCTGATAGCTGGAGCTGTCCTGTGCATTGCAAGGTGTCTAGAAGCATCCCTGCCCTCTGCCTACTAGTCACGAGCACCTGTCATGGCAATCAAATACGTCTCTAGACATTGCCAAATGTCTCCTGGGGGGAAAATCGCCCCCAGTGAAGAACCGCTGGCTCACACAAAGCTGATGCAAGACCACCGTCAGCACCCTGAAGAAAGGGGTGAGTCTCTCCCTCTCACCTCTGTACCCATGGCTCTTAACGCACTTTAGCAGTTCAAGGACACTTTGTGGGATGAACAAACCATGGTAGTAGGCATGACGTAATGGTCGTTAGATGCCTAGGTTTGGAGGATGTTGTCCGTCCATTACATCAGACTCTGGCCACCGTGTGTGGACTTGTACCAGGTGCTAGGCTGTTCCCACATCACTCCCCCAAATTCCCCCAGGAACCCCAGGATGGAAATCCACACTTATCTCCATTTTGCTGGTGAGAAAACTGAGGCACTCAGCTGGTGGGTGGTAGAGCTGGGATCTGAACATGGAAATATCTGACACCAAAGCCCAGTCTCTCAGTTGTCACCTCTACTTAAGGCAGCTTCAGTCTTAAATATTTT
The DNA here is from genome assembly GCA_963575035.1 of Avahi laniger. Lineage (NCBI taxonomy): Eukaryota > Metazoa > Chordata > Mammalia > Primates > Indriidae > Avahi > Avahi laniger. The sequence goes on from CAUYSK010031068.1 coordinate 54,697, forward strand.
TTAAGGACGAGATGCTTATGCACGTCTGGAGGGAATATGGATGAAAAGCAGAGACCCTGCCAAGATGGACACGGTAGGGAAAGTGGATTTTGGTGCAAGACAGACTGACCTCCAAATCCCGCTTGGCCACTCACCAGCTCCGTGAACCTGGGCAAGTGACTGGGCCTTGGTGTTGTCATCTGTAAGATGGGGATGATGATCACAACGCAGCATAGGGTTTTGTAAAGATGAAATGAGATGATGCTCTAAAGGGCTTAGCTGGGCCTGGAAAATAGCCCGTGCTCAATGAATACTGGTTGGATGAATGCACACAACAGGTTTTGGGGAGAATGGCTGAAGCTAGGGTGGAAATCAGAGAGAGAGAGAGAGAGAGAGAGGTGAGTTTATGCCAAATCACCCAATAAGGCAAGGGTGTCAGAACTCCAATAAACCCTGACACACACACACACTGAGCCAAGAGCCAGTTCTTCCTCGACGGTCTTTAGCCCTTCCATTGGGCCAAACAAAGGCCCACTGTGTGTGCTGATCCGTGTATTACAGGACGCCAGGTTGGACAAGTGGCCCACGCAGGCCCCTTCACCCACCACAGGAGTGGGTGGGCCTGATCCAGCGTCCCTTGACCCCTTCTAAACAGACACGTGGAACGGTCCTCCCAGGAGCCGAGGGGCGACTTGGACTTGGCCTCTGCCAAGGCTCTCTGTGGGAACCACCCAGAGGTGCCAGTGTCGCTCCCAGCCTGAGGCCGGGAGAGGACCAAGCAGGGGGAGAGGGGGGTGCCTCCCGGGTCATCAGCCACCGAGGTTCTGATTCTCTGAGTTCATTCAAGAGCATCCATATCTCCTGCTGAGGAGCTGAAGAGCCCTGGGGAGCCTCTTTTCAACTGAAAACAGTGATTTTCAAGAGCTCAGGATGCCTGGAGCAGGAGGCCCTTCTCACGGCAGGAGCCTGCGGGGGACTGTGAGGCTTGCCAGCTGCTGGCGCTGGCTGGGGTGCGGGGAATGGTGACTGACTGACTGACGGACAGACGGAGCAGCTGAGGCTCTCGGAGGGAAGCAGCGGCGAGGGTGTCGCGCCTGAGGTCTTAGTCTGCTGGGGCTGCTGCTACGACCGATATGCCAGGTTGGGTGGCTTAAACTGCAAACATTTATTCCTCATAGTTCTGGAGTCTGGGAAGTTCAAGATCAAGGCACTGGCAGATCCAGTGTCTAGTGTGGACCCGATTCACTGTGTCTTCCCGTGGCAGAGAGAGAGAGTAGGAGAGAGAGAGAAAGTTCTCTCTTGTCTCTTCTAACAAGAGCACTAACCCCATTCAGGAGGGCTCCGCCTTCATGACCTACTCACCTCCCACTGGGGTCAGGGAGGGGCACAGACATTCCGTCCACAGCACCTGGGATGTTAGCTCCCTACGGCTGCCAAAGCAAATTACTACAAACTGGTGACGGTGGCTTGAAACAACAGGAGTTTACCGTCATCGTCATCATCGTCATTGCCAACATCATGACAGTCTCTGTCATCATCATTAACATTGACATTTACACCATCATGACCACCGTTGTCACTGATGTCGTCATTGCCACATGATCTACCGCCTCCCAGTGTGTGCCGGGCACGGAGTTGCTAAGCCTACCTGAAGCGAGTTTCTTAACCTAACTAAGCAGTAAATTGTGCTAAATCTAATCAACAGCACACACAAAAAAATTAAGGTAAGGCTGAAAGATGATTCTTGTTTGGAAGACACACATACACGCTCACACGCACACACGCAGGACATTTTTATTGGCCCAAGAACACTGCCAGCACACAGCTTCGAGAATGCCTTCAGGGAGAGAAACCTAGGGTACCTGCCACAGGGTCTGTGGAGTTTGTTTTCTCCTTCCAGTACCAAAAGGCTCAGGGAACACAGCCTCTGTCTTTGGCTTCCTGGACACCCAGTGGGGAAGCTGCCAGGTAAAACAACCTCCCTTGGGTCTTCAATGTGCTACTCAAACAGAGGGGACCTTGTTTGGGGTGTTCTACCAACACTGCCAACCAAGTTTATGGGGTCACTGCAAGTCAAGTTTTGGGCAAAACCAAGGGTGTGGTCTTTGGCTTCCCTTCCTGTCACTCGGGGAGGTAGCCTCTCTCTGACTTCTTCATTCGTCCCACCCTGACCCTGAAAAACAGGCACTCTCCGATGTCCTGTTCCCCTACATGCTGCCAGTCTAGCAAACTCCTTAAAGGCAATCACGAGGTGGTGGTGATGGATTTACGTGCAGATGTTTGCATGTCAGAGGGGGTCTTCCTGAGCTCCAAGGTGCTCGGTGGGCAGGAATGACACAGAGCAGAGAACAGGATTTCGGGAAGGGTAGTGACTCTAGAACCGCTCAGATCAGTTACGCAGGAAGTCTCCCTCTCCCAGCTCACGCTGGGCTTTCAAACTTGACATTTCTGTTGAGGCCCCTTGGACAACCTAATTGCACAATTCTGAGCTCTCCGCAGAGCCAGGGAAATGCCCTAGAATACGCTGAACCGGGACACTTACTCAATGCATTTCACTGCATACTTGCTATATACCAGGCACAGTGCTAGACACTGAGGTGCAGGAAAGAATGATACAAAACCCCAGCTCCATGTGTCTTACCCAGTAAGGGAAAAGTTTTATTTCACTGGCTTGGTATTCCACCTGGATTTCAGAGTCATTCTTTCAAGCTAACATTTACCGAGCCCAGCCCTGTGTTGAATGCTTACATAAATTATCCAACGCAATTACTGCAAAAACCCCATGAGGTTCCTCGTTTGACAGACGAGGAAACTGAGGCACCATGAGGTTGATAAACTTGCCCAAAGTCATTCAGTACGTCAGTGGGAGAACCGGATTCGAATTCAGAGTCTAAGGCTGTAGAAGCACACGGAGGGCCATCCTACGGAGTCTTGGGATGGAGGTCTGAGAGATGCGTGGGGGTGACCTAGTGGAGGAGAGGGGGCGAGAGGAGAGGACATTTCGGGGAGACTTGGAGAGGGAGATCCAGGGAGGGTTAGAGACTCGCTGGAGGGCTCTGGGTCAAGAGCGGCAGAGCATGGTCAGGATCCAGGACGTGTGCCTCCAGGCCCGTGCTTCTGTCCCCTCGGCATGCCCCGACCTCGCGAGCCCTGCTCTCTAACCAGCTAAGCTAAACCAGGGCTCAGCGGTCTCCCGAAATAGCTACGGCTTCCAGGCGAAATTAGTGCCGAAGCAATGTTGCCCCATTCATCGCTCTGACTTCAACCTTGTTATTTTCAGGCAACATGGCACTGGGAACGAGTGGAGACAGAGAGAGAGAGAGAGAGAGAGAGAGAGAGAGA